>KZ122518.1:12838-23670 GCA_002157025.1 Melampsora abietis-canadensis | reverse complement strand
AAGTGCCCCGCGGTGAATACTTGCAAAGGTGCGAGCTTCCAGAAAGGAGAAAAGGACAATCGTGCTGTGGCGTCGCAACGACGAATCAAAAGAGTGCCATCTAAGTTGACGCGTCTTTCAGATATGCTGTGTTGTTCGGAGTTGCTGTTCACAACTCCAAACCTCGATAAGCATTCTTTTTTACCTACGGTCAAAAGAAGACGCGTCTTGATTACCTGATCATTTATTATATACAACTGAGGAGAAATTCGAATAATTCGTTCTCTTCTCACTCTTTATATTTTAAAATATCTATATCGAAAAATCATATCATCCTTATAATTATTATCTTTATCGTTCTACTTTAGTTTGCTGTTGACAATTCTCTTCCATCAGATTTTTCGTCCCACCTCACCTCTCCCATTCACACAAAACATTTTGTATCCGCCCCAATAGCGGACCTTTTTTCTTACATTTGTTCTCGTTAATCTATTCTACTATAGACTAAACGGAGGTCACAGTCATATCCATCGAGTCAAGACATGCAGCGTTAAGCTGAGAGAATGAAAACATTTCTTGCAATCCTGAACTGATACATCGTGGCAAAAATTAAACTAGGAAGTATCTGTAGACTATTTGCGATTTCTAATTCTATCATGCATAGCTCAGCCTGCGTCCATGCCAAGGACCGCCGATGCCAAACATATGAGCCTAGAACACACCACATTCCATTATTGAATACTAAAAGTAATTTATCGAGCGAGATGGCGTTACCTGGCGTCACGACATGCGCGGATCTACCCAGTACTTGCAATATAGACCTTCATTTAATTGTAAAGCTGGATGAGGTTTTATTCGCTGCCTTGCACCGATTCGGGATCTACAAACCAAAAACTTCAAGAATGAGGATGAACGCATTCATTAGTTGATCTATCGGAAGAAGGAAAGTCTACAGACCGATTGAGTCATACAGTCCCCTTTTCGACGTCAAAAGTCACATCCTTGTATCTCTTTTTTCTCATTCTCGAATCCTCTATCATTGATTCGAATCCAAAATCTCCCTGCGTGGGTCATCCTCTACAAGACAGACTTTGAGCTTGTGAAGGTATCGCTGACGTTCGAGGGTTTCATCTTGGATCTGCTGTTTGGTCTGTTTGATCGACCTACTTACAAAGTTAACTCCTGATCAAGCTATATAATAGCAAACACGCGGTCAAGTTTCAGAAGTGTAAACAAGTGTGAAGAGAACTCTAAGAATCGGACTAAGAGGCCATTTGTTTGAACCATTCAAGACTATCGTTCCTCAAAGATTCATTCGTTTCAGAATCACACATCAATTTCCATTTTGATCATTTAGTCATTATGCCAGTCTTCATCTGGCTTTTGTTTGGTCTTTCATTGACGACTTGCTATGCCGAGATCAAAGTTCCTAATAATGTACCTCCACCTCCTAACACCCGACCAACACCGGCGAAGGTTACTTCCCACGGTTCGAACTTCAACTTTGAAGTTATCCAACCCCCACCTGGCTACGAGGAATGGGTTTCACCCGTCGTGTTTGTATTTCTTTTCTTATTCTTGCTTCATCAGCAGTCTTTACTGATTCGAATTCTTGCAATCCCTTCTGGATAGGCTACCCGCTCCGCCTCAAGATGGATCTCAAGGCTGGTCAGATGCTCTAAAGCGTGCAAAACAATTTGTTTCTCAACTCACACTTGAAGAAAAAAGTAAGCTAATGAACCAAGAAACGAGATGACATTATCCTAAGGGGCCTTTTACATACCTTTGGAGACTTTTTGACTGATGCTGTGATTTGGATATTCGAATTCGTAGTAAACTTGACTACCGGAGCTGATACGACAGGCAGATGTGTTGGTGAAACTGGTACAATCCCAAGACTGGGATTCAATCAGCCTATCTGTTTACAAGATGCACCAATAGGAGTTAGATATACAGATTTAGTTTCGTATTTTCCCGCTGAAATCAATGTGGCTGCAACCTTTGATCGAGGATTGATGCGAAAGCGAGGGATAGCTCTTGGTGCTGAATTCGCCGGCAAAGGTGTTAATGTTGCTTTAGGTGAGTTAGTGTATACTTGTGCGTTTGCTGTTTATGAAATCAAATTAATTCACAGCTTCTCTTGCAGGTCCTATGATGAATTTGATGAGAGAACCAGAATCGGGAAGAAATTGGGAAGGTCAGAAACTTAAGTTACTTGAAATGATCTTCAATGTCTTACGAGCTTTGTTCTGGCTTTGTTTTAGGTTTTGGTGCGGACCCTTTCTTATCTGGTGTGGGGTCAGTCGAAACGATCCTTGGTATGCAATCACAGAATGTATCTGCCTGTGCAAAACATTATCTCGGTAATGAACAAGAACACTATCGTGGTGGTTCGGCTTCCACAGCTTCAAGTTCGAATATGGATGACCGCACATTGCGTAAGTTTTTGCTCTGCGCAGGAACTTGTCTCACCAGTCACTGATCCTAACACCTCACCGTAGGCGAAGTTTATGGATGGCCTTTTGCTGAGTCTGTTCGAGCTGGGGTGGACTATGTGATGTGCTCTTATAATCGAGTAAATCAAACTCAAACATGCGAAAACTCAAAATTGATCAACGGAATTCTGAAGGGTGAACAGCGATTTCAAGGTGTACTAGTGTCAGATTGGGCTGCGTCGATTTCCGGCGTACGTGCAGCGCTAGCGGGTTTGGATATGAATATGCCTGGCTTCATTGCTTATGGGAATGCCTCAGAACCCAACCCGGCTCAGTCCAATTCATCATACTGGGGACTTCGACTCATAGAAGCTGTTCGAAATGGTTCGGTCCCAACAACCCGTCTAGATGATATGGCCCAGCGTATTATCTCTACTTACTATAAGCAGGGTCAAGATCTCCCGTCTTTTCCTCGTCTCAACTTGCGATCCATCGGTCAAGGAACAGATGCCGAACAAGCGGCTGATAATAAACACGTCAATGTTCAAGCTGATCACTACAAGATCATTCGAGAGATCGGTGCCGCTTCAATTGTCCTTCTGAAAAACATCAACAAGACTTTACCCTTGCCTGCGCCCGCTCACATCCAGTCCATTGCGATTCTCGGGGAAGATGCTGGTGACAATCCAAACGGTGCGAATGGATGCTTAGATCGTGGTTGTGATATTGGAACTCTGGCTGGAGGTTGGGGTTCAGGCACGGCGGAATACCCCTACCTTGTCACACCAGCAACGGCCATCGAAGCTTATGCTCGAGCTGGAAACCCGAACATCAGGATCAATAAGGTTTTGAATGATACCAATGTCGAACAGATCACCAAAGTGGCTTCTGAATCCCAAGTTTCACTTGTTCATGTCAATGCTGATTCTGGAGAGGGTTATATCACTGTTCAGGGAAATGTTGGAGATCGTAATGATTTAAACTTATGGGAGAATGGCGATTCCCTCATCTTGAATGCTGCTGCGGTCTGTTCAAATGTTATTGTTATCATACATGCTGTAGGGCCGGTGAATATGGAAGCGTGGATCAATAATCCGAATGTTACAGCTGTGGCATTTGCCGGATTACCAGGTCAGGAAAGTGGAAATGCTGAAGTAGATATATTGTGGGGAAAAGTCAACCCAGTGAGTAACATTAGCGTTGATGTGCATTGTCATTAAATTATCCACGTGTCGAGTTATTGACTCTTGTATTCTTAGAGCGGCAGGCTACCTTTCACGATTGGCAAGAGTTGGAAAGATTACCCAGCGAGCGTACTTTACAACTCCAGCATGGTTATCCCTCAAATTAACTACCAGGAAGCACTAAAAATTGATTACCGTCATTTCGATGTTCACAACATACAGGTTGGTCATTTACATCAAACTTCACATAGACTTAGGGTTTCTTACTGATCTTCTTGCGATACATTTGACAATCGGCGTGTTTAGCCTCGGTTTGAGTACGGATTTGGTCTTTCTTATACTACTTTTAACTATTCAAACATCAACTACCAGAAAGTCGCCAAGTCTGCTGTCAGCACTGGGAAAGTAGGTAGCCACGACATTGGGCTAGTCGTTAACTTTATGATTCAAAACACTGGCTCAATTGATGGACACGAAGTTGCTCAGGTTAGCAATTTTGAGTCTGATAAACAACCCTGATGACATAGCCTGACGATCTTTTCCGACGCCTTGGGCGCATTTTAGCTTTATGTCGGCTTTCCAGTTAGCGCTGATGAGCCGGTGAGGGTACTCAGAGGTTTTGAGCGTGTCATGGTCAAAGCAGGTGAAAAAGTGCAAGTTTCGATAAAGCTCAGGATCATCGATATTTCAATCTGGTTCGTGCTTAATTTGATATCAAAAGATCACTTTGAGTGGAACCTTACCTTTTTTGTACTATTTAGGGATGTGGTTCGTCAAGAGTGGGTAGTGCCTCAGGGGAATATAAAAATTTGGGTCGGAAGTAGCAGTCGAGATCTTAAACTTAATTCTGGCTTCAGCTTTTGAGATTCTTGATAACTTCGAGACAAATATCAAAGCATCATCTCATCTCATCATTAACATCGCTCCTTGAAAACGTTTTTTCAGTTTCTGAGATATTTTATAATTGATGATAGATTCATCTTGATCAGCGTCGGACGTGGACTTGAACTTTGTTCAACTATCATCTTTCACTTCTTTCTTGAGTAGCATGATTTGGGAAGATTAAATTTGTTAATAGAAATTGCAATTTCACTTTATTTTTTTGTGAAACTTTTGTTGTTGGAAGTAGAATTTCTAATGTTTCCTCTATAATAATAAAGTATCTTATGTTAGTGTGAAAAAAGAACCATGTGCGCATAGCCCTAACTTTTCATCTTTGTGTTTCCTGGTGCTGCGATTGTCAACGTCAAAGTCACGACCGTTCAGCAACGCTTTACGCTACCTGCAGTACTTCACTGCACGATTAATCTGTTTATGTTTGTGTCATGGCAACTATCTCTTGAAAAAGGGACGCGCCCCCAGCCTGATTGAGTGCTGAGATTTGAAATTCAATACATACCATGTATTGAGTGCTGAGGTCAGGTTTTGAGAGCATTGTATGAGCACAAGCTGATCAGCGGGCGAGCCCGCCTATACCCTAGTCAGTTTTGTTTTTAGGACCTTTGGAATCATGATGTGCTAACTCGAGGTTAAGCAAGCGATGAAAGCCACACCTCTGCTATTCCTCCAAAGTCAGAGCCCAAAGAGGGCTTGGAAATTTGCCTTACGGTTGTTGAGTGCAATTGGCTCAAGTAGTCACTTTTCCTCAGGTAGTGTGATGTTTGTGGGATCAGGATAGAGGTTGGCGTGTCTCGTAGCTCAGGGACGCTTTGGCGTGATGCACTTCCTCCTTGCACAATGAATCTAAGTCACATCTTTGTTTTCCCCCCAAAGTCAGAGACCAAAGAGAGCTTGAAAATTTGCCTTACGGTTGTTGAGTGGAACTGGCTCAAGTGGTCACTTTTCCACAGGTAGTGTGATGTTCGTGGGATCAGGATAGAGGTTGGGTTGTCTTGTAGCTCAGGGACGCTTTGGTGCGATGATGCACTTCTTCTTTGCACAGTTAAACCACTCTCTGGTCGGCCGCGAAGGGTAGCTGTTTTAGGAACCGGCAGAGCTTGCAAGACGTCAAGTGAATGACGCTTGGCAGTCAAGGCCACGATGCAGACACCAGATGTGGTCTCGAGTTCAAGTGTTCAACCGGAATTATCGAGGATCTCTCCGAAAATTGCCCGGAGTGAAAAAGTGATAGCCCGTATTGTAACCCAAGTTCCGATAACAGGCCTGGACATGATCCTTTGATGGACAGTCAAACAATGTGAATGGAATCGACTCCGGCACAGACCATTCCTTCTTGAGCTTGCAAGTGGTTATCGATGAAAGACTTTTGATATGCAGACGCCGAACCTTGGTCATCTTCACAACCCGACTCACTCTAGCAGACTTTCTACAGCATTCAACAGGGCAATGGAATATAACTCGGACCTGGTAACGGTATGGAATCTTCATCCTGACTGACGGCAGCAATATCCATGACGCACAAGCTTGAACGCAGAATAAAACTTTCATGCAACTTTGACTCTGAGCCTATAAAAGGATGTCTGATTCTCTTGATTTCTTCCGATCCTCCTCACATACCTCTTGTTGTTCCTCACATTGATCACCCTGCCATTTTATCCTTCCACATCACTTCTTCCATCAGCTTATCAATTCGATTAACACCTCTTATCCTCTATTGATCAAACCTTCACCACCTCTATCATCTTCCATCCAAATCTATATTGAATATCTCTTGCAATCCACCGCGCTCTCATCACAACACTCCCATACAATCTTCACACCTGCTCTTGTAACATGTCTTTAACAACCCTGGGTTTGAATCTCTCTGCGATGTCTTCCGTCGATACCAAGCAGGCCGCTCTTCGAAGCGCACTTGATACCAAAAGCACCGAGCATTCCACGATTCGACAAAATGTAAGCACTTCACCCGTTTAGTTTGAAACCGAAGCCAGATCTCTAACCTTTTTCAAATTGTGCCTTCAGGATATCGTTCCGTCGGACCCCTTTAAGCTTTTCCCCAGCGATAAGCTCCGCACTTGCGCTCCGCAAACTGTTGTTGAGGTATGTTAATTTACTGTCTTTCTTCGTTTCATCCTCATGAGCTGGGATAGAGACCGACAATTTGTTTGATTTGTAGAAATCATCATCCAATGATCTACTTTCTTTGGGCATTATTAATGCGGAAGAAAATCGTGATACATCATATGATGGCACATTCGACTCCGACAACGGTATCATCACAGCCGAAGTCCTCAGCTCGCCTGCTAGCCCACTATCCTTGGCCACTTCATTCTGCTACTCTTGTGGATTAGAAGAAGAAGCCTCCCATGGATCCGAAAGCTCATTTAGTTCTATTTTTGATGAGGATTGTACAGAAAACTCTATAGTCTTAGAGCCTGTCGAAACCACAGCGATTCCAGTCTCCGTACCTAATTCCACGGATATTGTACCGTCTGAGGGAATGTCACTACCTGAACCTAACTCACTCGAAGACCGTTCATGGAATGAACAAATTGATTACCTTGCGACTAGTGAAGAATGGGACGAGCATATCAGCAAATTAGCCAAGGAATCCGAGAAAGAATTTGGGTTTGACTCTGCGGCTTTATCATTTGACAAAACGATCAACAGGATATCATCTGCTTTTGATTGCGACGATGGGGAAGTTGAAGCAGGAGATTTCGAGGATGTATTTTTATCGCCAAGATGTTTTGAAGGAGAGGAAGCCGATCAATCTTCTAATTCTCTCTTTGATGGTGAAAATGGCATGATGAAAGAAATTGAGGATTTCAATGAAAGTCAACAAACAACCAAGGATTCTAAGTTCAAACTGACTGAACAAGAAAAACAAGAATACCTGGTATTATTCTTACGTAGACATGCAAGAGCAATTCAAAATAACCCACACCTTTCTCACCTTTTCCATTAAAAGAATTTGAATTTTTTTAAAGCAGTTTACATCTCATCAAGTATCACATCATAAAGTAAAAGAGGCCAAAAACTTAAACTTACCAAAAACACATCTTTTATATGATTTGATTCAATGTAACACACATATTCCATGTCTTTGTATCTTTTTCTTCCTTTCAGTATCTGTTATTCTTTTTCCTCCCGTTGTAATCTTGTTTAATTTATATGTAAGACCAGAAATTGAGAAATGTTTTCTTAGCATTGCAAGGTTTGCCCTCTTTTTAAGGTGGCCTATATCTCTCAGCGTAACTGCTCTAACATATATGACTTGTGTCTCATATAAGCTGACCAATGTGTGTGTATAGATATTGGAACCTGAAAGGCCGGTCTTGAGCCCATTCTTTTATCTGTGTCTATTGATATGACCACCCAATGTTGACTCAAGGCAAACCATTGCACTTCTGTTGATCAATAGTGACCAACATGTGTTGATGTGATAGTATACAGATGATCCCGGTCTTCTTCTTCTTGAAGAGTACAGTAGGTAGCTAAACTAAGGCGCAGAAGACATATTATTGGCAGAAGTAGCACAGGATAAGCGATCTGAAAGATATATATTTCTGTTTTCAGTGCCTACTGAGCCCTCCAACCTTCAGGTTGTTTGGTGTGTCAAGTCACTTTCAATAAGGAATGGGGGGGTTGGCTGGCTTGTATGCCCATCTCTACTCCATTAAGGCCTTTGAGTTCTATGTGAATACCTCACTTTTATACGTGTAAGTTTCACTGAGGTAGAACTCGCAAGCTTCGGGTGATCTCATAGCAGGCACAAAACTTAAGATGTTATTTTGCTCGGAATAGCTGCACAACAAACAATACAATTCGACTTTGGTGGACAAGGCACACATCACCCAATACATTGTGAACATCAATTCAGCCCTGCAGCCAAGATAGATTGTATCTTCAATTGAGAAAGATCATCATCCAGAATCTTGGCCTCATCAGATTCAGGAGAGGGATCATCAACCGGAATCTTAGCCTCATCAGAATTAGGAGAAGGATATTAAACCGGCAACTTTCACTCCTAAGCCATCACTCTTCGGTGTGATATGACTTTGAAGTCGTTCCCGATTTTATCAAAAACAGTATACGACTCAAGCTTTTTGGTTTTTGTCGGTCCCCCCTTGGGGTCTTTGGGGGTTTCAGCCATGGTACCTAGCACTTTAACCTCGATCTTGCCATCCGGTAATTTCTTGTAACTCGCTAAAAATCGTTGCACATTGTGTGTTTAGATATTTGCAAAAGTCAGAACGTCTGCAGGTAGCTTCTCAATCGGAAATTATTCAAAGCACATGTACAACTAGGGAGCATACCTGCTTTGACTACCGTCTCGAATTTGATGGCTTGACAGGCTTGTCCCAAGGCGTGTTCAATTCCTTACAGAAGACGTTAGCCGAAAGATACGAAGTCGGTGTAAGAAAACTCTCCATAACACTTCTACATCGCGCAAGGAATTCTACATACCTGGTCCTACGAGTTTGTCTCCGAGATAATCGAACTTGGCGTTCTGATAGTCGTGTATCTGGGCAATAAAGGCGGCCACGTCTCCCTGATCTACGGGGGTATAAAAATTCTCAATACTATTTTTGATTTTGATCTCGTCCGGTCCCAATGCTAAAGAAAAGAGTATCCAAGGTATAAGTCTGGAGTAACAGCAATCGGTCATCGTAATAGTCACTCACACGGCGTAGTACCATCATTCAGGAACCGGAATTCCGAGAATTTAAACGCCCCGATCAAAAAGGGACATGCCGCGAAAACAGCAGCAAGAAGAGCAGTTGAAAGTTTGGTCATGATGCTTTAAGGCTAATGGTGAGATCTTTTGTAGTTGATAAAGAAGACACACAAATAATGAGCGCTGATGATGAGCAGATGACAGACTACCAAGCCAATGGATGCCCCCCTTTTATATTGGCGAGGAAAGTGTATGCCACACTCACCATTTGACCTCACACTATTGCGAGTCTACGCTTTGCTTCAGTCTGAACTGGCGCTTGCAACTATCTGTCGACGTTTTGAGATGATAATTACGCACAATTTTTGCGGCACTCGATCAATTCAGACTGCGATCTATGTGGACAGCTAGGTCTTACTTACGTATTGAAACTGCGTTCTACATCATCGCCGCAGCTCTCCATGATGCATGTGGTAGGGGTTATCTGCATTCAGCTCCATGTTGAAGGGAAGTCTGACTTGCTCACTCTTGAGATCTTTACGTTTTCTACCAGCGTAAAACACTTCTTAACTTTGATATCACCCAGTAATGTGGCTACGCATTATATCGTTTCATGTTACATTTGAACAAGACGACGATATGTAATCTTGCAAATAATTATAGGCCAATACCATTTACATCTTATCAGCCAGTTTCACGCACGTCACGAACGAGATCTCCGCTCACTTTCATTTCTTGCCATGACAAGTGTTACGTATAAATAGCACTCGGGAGTTTTCGGGTGTGCGATCGGCGTCTTCAATGCTGCACAGTCAATTAAATCGACAACGACACTGCTTGGCCGCACCTCGCCCCTCGTCAACCAGACCATGCGATCATCATATCCTTGAAACTCCGAAGTCAAGTAATAATGATATGACGATATCTTGAGCATAATTGAATTTGACCCTAATTATATTCTTCCTTGCCAAGTGTTAAAGAAAGAGATCAAGGCACTCAACTGTTCAAATGAACTGAAGTTGACTTACCGTTGCGTGGAAACTTTCCAATCAGGTTTCCGAACAATATCGATTTTTCCCCTTCTCCCTTGCATCTTGCATGATCGGTCTCAAACAATTAGGGGATACAAAGTAGAATCCGGGCACGTGCCCGGCCTGGTGCCCAGATTTTTTTTAGCGGTACAATTTGAATCCCAGGCCCGGGTGTTTGACCAGAAAATCCAAATTTACCGCTAAAAAAAATCTGGGCACAAGGCCGGGCATGTGCCTGGATTTTACTTTGTATCCCATAAATATACCTTACATAAAAGACAAAACCTGATACATGCCAGTTTTGTTCATGATATTGTCAATGCAGACATGTCATGAAAAGATACTTAATCAAGGGGGAGGGGGAATTATCCACTGACCCGCTTACACTGGATCACTGTGTCTGAGTGGTACTCGCTTGTTGACAAAATCACACCAAGTCCCTTTCAGCCAAAAAGGGAAGTTGTGTATGCTCGTTGACGGGCGAACGCTACACAGACACGGTGGAGAATGTGGTGTAAAGTTGGCCCGGTGGAAAATTCAACTTTGGAGGGGGAATTGTCAAATTTTCAACTTGGATCAATTTTTTCTTGCCAGTGTAAATAAATATGGGGATGGGGAATCT
>KZ122517.1:6565-21701 GCA_002157025.1 Melampsora abietis-canadensis | reverse complement strand
TTGCCGCCGCCGTCGCCGTCTTTGCGTGAGATGTGGTGGTCTGACTTCAACCCGTTGTCCGTTTTTATTGTGCCCTTTTGTTTCATGTCTCGAGGGCCCGCAGTCCACATTATACTCGCAGTGAATGTGACCTGATGCTATCTCGATACATGTACATCCTTGTTCTAATCTACTTAAATTCTGTTTGACCTTCTCGTATAATTTTGTTCTCGGAAGTGAATAAACAATGGACCCTTTGTTTTGATTCTCTTCCTCGATAATGAATTTCGATCTAGGAACTTGTTATTGAGATGACCCCCTTTCCCTCGTGTGGGACTGAAGCGTTTTGAAGTATCAGCTGAATTCTCATCCTTTAAGAAGCGATACTCTCAGACAAACAAGCAGCAATCCATCGGACGTTTTCCTCTTATCACAATGACGTGCTCTCCCTTCATTTGCGTATGAGCGCGAGACTTTTCCTCATAACACGTGCTTGCCTGTCACTCTTTTATGACTGATGCTATCCTCGCCCTGACATCTCCCTTACCCTGTGATCTGCATGACTCATGACTTACGAGGCACCCACTCCCAGTATATGTCGGTTAAGAAACAGAGGCCTTCTAACCATGCCTTCTAGTCATCGTCTTGTTGGACATTCCTTGTAGCCTACCACTCACCTTGTGACACTGACTCGCAGTCGTGTCAGACCCTCGGTTCGATGCCTATTGTTGGCAGACAGCCCCAAGCAACAAAGCCAACTTTTTCTATTGAATCAACCACCGTGTCACCCCCTCTGCTAGGGTTTCACCCCTGTCTGATAAAAATGTACACCAACAGCTTAATACTCTCCACTTCCGCACTCAGACTGCAGGACATAAAGGTCTCAATCTCCTTAACGCCCTTGAGATGTGATGGGAAGGTCACTATGGTGATTGGACAGCCCTCAATGGACTGGTACGAGAGCGGACGAGGGATCGAAAGTCTTTCGGAAAGCATTTCAGTGTGTTGAGTGGTATCCTTCTCAATTTGACTAATTCATTGAGATGACACATGGGAATTGATATGAAAACGATATAATTCAGGGGCAGGATACAACAGCAGATCCAACGAAAACGGTAGCGCGCAAGGCGAACGAGATATCTTCGTGGATCGTCCTATGTAAGAATCTCATTCCAGAGGTGGTAATCCCCATTTTGCCCCATCCCACTCTTCAAGAGAGTCAAGGACTTCATCAGCATCAACCGTTTCCATACCATGAGACCGTTGGAGTTTCTTAAGTTCAGGATCAGGTACCCAAATGACTCGCATACCAGCTGCTTTAGCTGCTCGAACACCTGGTACACCATCTTCAAAGACTAAGATTTCATCTGGACGTAAACCTTGTAAGCTAGCGAGTTGTTCTTCATTCAATCGATTAAAGTTGCCTTGATCATCCGGTGAGATTTGTAGACCGAGAAACTTCTTCGCAGCTAATAGGAACGGATCTGGATCTGGTTTGCCTCGTTTCATGTCAGACGAATCTCCACAGATCACATTGCCACCAAACTTGGCAAAGAAGCTTTTCAGATTACAGGTTTTGAGATCGAAGTTTGGACGGATTGAGCCCGTAGCGATCTAGTACACAAGCCAAGAAACCGGGCCAAAGTGAGAAAGATTCTGGCTGTGAAAATCAATCGATCGATCATGATCACATACTGCCATGGGTATCTGATGTCTATGAAGATGTTCTACAAGTCGCTCAGCGCCTGGCATCGGCCTGACGTTCGGAAACATCTCCAGTTGACGTGCTCTCATCTTGACTGTGAACTCTTCACCCGACATCGGTATGTCTGTCTTTTTCACAAGTAAAGCTGCCGACTCAACTGCTGGTCTTCCCATCAAAGAAGCTTTGATTTCCCATGTGAGTTGTTTATTGAAAGGCGCAAGGATCTCGTTAGTGATTGTGGTGTAAATCGTCTGTTTGAATTTTCAAAAAGTTTCATGTTGGTTTAGCTTGTTGTCTTTCTGTGGGTTTTAACTCCATTGAATCTTGACCTCAGAATCTATCAATAAGCCATCCTAAAAGATCATGATACGATACATCAGCTTTGAGATGTATTGGACCAAGGTTTAGAGCAGATGTGGTTGGAGACTTACCATGTCAAAGATGACGGCCTTGATGTTGGGTTTCGCACTTGAGTTGGCCATGAATGATTGGGCGATCGTGATGATTGGTAAACAAGTTGGCTAGCGATTTGGTCCATCGATTGACAAGTCACTGGCAAGATTCTCAAAGCTCCTTTCGGCCAAATTCACATCACGTGGTCTGTATGTATCGTGTATACTTACCACCACTTAAGTGACTTAGAAGTTAGGGTCCATTTGGCTGTGGAATCTGGATTCACCACCAACTCACGAAGAAGTCCTACACAAAATCATATCTTGTTTCAAACCATGGGGAAATAAATTGGGATTGATTTTGTCTACTAGTTGAGGAAGACATTCACAATAAGAATAAACTGAAAATTTCTCCTCATGAACCAAATTTGTCAGGCTTATATATATATATATAGGACACTTCCAAAGGCAACCTTTCTTTCACTCACGTCTGTGGAATCTGTAAAAAATTGTATAAAAAATCCTGAGCATTAGAAGAATCTGTAAATGATCAAAAGTCATGAGCAACTTGAAATGCTTATAGATCTGAATTAGTTTTGTCCACTGGTTGAGGAACACATCCACAATAATGATAATAAACAGGAGATTTCTCTTCAAGAACCAGATTGGCTTTTTGTACATGACTCTTCCAAAGGCGACCTTTATTTCATTCAAGTCTGTGGAATCTGTAAAAAAATGTATCAAAAACAATGAGCATCAGCAAATTCTGTAAATGAATGTTAGAGGTCATGAGCAACTTGAAATACTTCCACATTCCTGACCGTCTTTCTTCTGCGATACCAAATGCTGATTGTTTCATAGTGCCCTGATCTTGATACATACCTCAGAAGAAAGCTATTGTACAATGAAGATCACACCTGATCACACTGTGTCCAAAGAAGCTAGAAGTCTACAATACAGAAGAATGTTTAGAAAGCATCACTTCCATCATGATCTCTCTAAAGCAGAGCGTTTCCTTGGGGGTCTGGCCTAATGAAGGGAGAAGAGGGATTCTGTGCACATACAGAGATAGCTCAAATGTAGCTGAGAATCTTGGATGATAGAGATGGATGAAATCAAATTGATCGGCAACTCCCTGAGCAAAAGGTACATAGGAAGAAGGAATTTCTGCTCACATCTTTCCCAATTCCTCGTCGAGACCGTCAGAAGTTGAACCTAAGAGATTTGAACCAGTCCCAGAGGAATGGATTAATCTACACAGGATCTTGGCTGGATTTTACTGCTTTGCTTTTTGCCTCTGGATTTGCTGCAGAAAGGTCACTTTTGATCTGCCCCAGTTAAGCTTAACAAAGCCCCAGGAGTGTACCATGATAAACTTAACCAAATCATCTTCATCATCATTGGCTTTCCACGGCCCATCACCCCTATCCTCATCAGTCTGGCAGTGAAAATTCTACCCAACTGGCTGCCCAGCATCGGCCTAAAGCGTGCCAGGCATACGCCCTCGGAAAGCTCTCATTATCAACTGCAAACCCAAATTTGTCCACAGGTCATCTAGAGTATACATTCATCAACATCTTTCACGAACCCAACTCCAAGGTTTGAATATATTCGGACCTATGCAGACCCAGATTGATTTTGCGCAGAGTATCTTCACTAGATATCTTTGGAGCATTAATCAGCAAGCTCTATATGTTCCAAAGCGCGCAAGATTGACTGATGTTGGCGTATAGTCAACATAGATACATGCTTCTTCGACCTTATCACTCACATGTGGCGATGTTCCATGAATGCCGTTCAAATGGATGAGCATATCGCGACGACCTTTCGGGCGCGGCACACTTAAAGTTCAAATCTACAACAAAACGAAGGCGCCATATCCTTTTTATGATCCAACAATATGGAGTTAATGGATTTCTCTCGGCTCTGAGATTAACAAGCTCTCTCGACAGGCGAATATCCAACAAACAAGCGATCGAATCCTTTCTATCAATCGGGTATCCAACTAATCGGCTGTGTACATCCATTTCCTTTGTCGAATTTGCCAAATGCAATTCCGGAATCTGGTTATCTATCACTGGCCGCCCTGGGGAAAAGACTATCTGCATGGCTCACTCTCATCTGAAGCTCAAGCATAGCAAACGTTTTCTTCAAACTTCTCAAAGCACACATTGAGGTAACGCTTCATTTATAAAGCTGTACTCACGGGACACAAGCTTGGACGATCACTTACGGCTGCCACTTACGGCACACTCCAATCATAGATTCTGTCTCTTCATCAGGCGTATATATTATCAATATGAAGGATTGGGTTGGGACTTTGTCACGTCTGGTTGTGTTCACTTGTTTGAGTAATGCGAGTGGGATACATTCTTCAAGGGACTTTTATTCGACTCAACGCCAGGTTTTGTTTGAGAAGCATCGAGCTCCGAGTACCTTCACCAAGATTTCCTCCCGGCCTTCACAGGACCACAAGATAGACCTCCGGATTGCACTGAAGACCCAATTGGAAGGCACCATTGATGAGCTCCTCGGAAGGATCTCGGACCCTTTGCACCCTTCTTATCTCGACTATCTAACCGATGATCAGTCCAATCAGCTAAACAAAGCGGACGACGAAGCAATAGCTGCAGTATCGGACTGGTTAAGGAGCCACGGATTTAAACAGGATAGAGTACGCTGGAGTAAGATGAAAGATTGGGTCACTGTGACAAATGTGCCGTTGCCAAAAGTTGAATATATGTTAGATACGAGTTACTCTATCTTTCAGCACCTGGACGGAGATCAGATGATCCGGACAGAAAGCTTTAGTCTTCCTCATCATCTTCATAGGCATATTGACATTGTCCAAGTGAGTCATCCTGCGTCTTTGAGTGAATTTTACTTCTCTTGGACTTAAGTTGATCATGTTTTTATATCTGGACAGCCCACCACGATGGTAAGCTATGCGTGACTTTGAAGCCATAGACGTACCCTCTGAGTCGTGTGCACTGCTTTTGACTCGTTTCATCTGGTGGCCATAGTTCGGCCGATTTCAGAGGCAACGCCGGACAGTCAGAGTAGCAGAGGAGTTTTCTCAAGAAAAGATTTCCCCTCTCCTCAATGCATCAATTACCCAAAATTGTACCAACCCGTATTTCGTCACAAATGACTGTTTGAGAAAGCTTTACCAGACCTTCGATTATGAACCAAAAAGTGTCCAAAGGGGAAATCGGATCGGAATCACTGGGTTTCTGGGTGAGGCTTCGAATTTCAACGACACTCAGAGGTTCCTTGCGTCCGAAAGACCAGATCAAAAGGGACACACTTTTGAGGTGGTATCAGTCAATGGTGGTGAGAATCCGCAGGTGTGCCTTTGGTCATGACTTTCCATTGTATTTTATGTTCATATATGACAATAACTGTTTGTTTTGCTATGACAACATCCATAGACGTTGAGCTCCGACCAAATTTCTAGAAAAATTGGTGTTGAGGTCAGTGGAACTTAAGCTAGCACTGTTTCATGAAAATCATTGAACAAAAACTAGATATAAGCACTGCCTCTCAAATGACGTATGACTGCATTCCTTCGGTTTCTTTCTAAGGCCAGCCTGGATACCCAAACCGCCCTGGGCTTCACTTCCCCTACTTCAAATGTATTTTGGACCGTCGGTGGGAGTCCTCCCTTTCAGCCAGACCGTTACGACACCGAAAACACCAACGAACCTTATCTAGAATGGCTAGAGTATGTTCTTTCCTTGAACAACTCTCAAATCCCTCAAGTAATTTCCAACTCCTGTAAGGCTAGATTATCTCGAATTGTCAAAATGATTTAACATCAGGCTGAAAGTATTTTTTCTGATCTTTTCCCTATTCTTTCTTCAGACGGTGACTATGAACAGACGGTGCCTCTATCATACGCTAGGAAGGTCTGCCATGGTTTTGCCCAGCTGGGGGCACGCGGAGTTTCGGTTATATTTTCCTCTGGTGATGATGGTGTTGGTAAGAATGGTCGATGCGCAACAAATGATGGGTCGGTAAGTATCTCCTTAGCTTTATACTCTCTTGTATGATGTCCCCATGAATATATGACTGAATTCCGGTATCTGTGTATGTTCTATCCAGGATCGCAAAGAGTTCACACCGATATTTCCTGCAAGCTGTCCTTAGTGAGTTTTGAGGCGGAGGCTGAAATTTGGCGACTAGCGTTACCTCATCTGATATTGAGTGTATATCAGCGTCACGAGTGTAGGGGCCACACAGAATTATGAGCCTGAAGTTGCAGTTTCCGAGGATGGCCCTGGTGAATTCAGCAGTGGGGGTGGTTTCTGTAGGAATCTCAATTTCACATGGCCAGACAGCTGGAGTAGCATTGTAGACTGATTGTTTATGTCCTTCATATTCCACATGACTAGCAAATTACTTCCCAAGACCTAAGTGGCAAGTCTTTGCGGTGAAAGACTACCTCGTTTCGCTTGGGAGTACACACTCAGGTTCATACAATCTGACCGGCCGTGGGTATCCTGACGTTTCCGCGCAAGGTGCAAAGTATGTGATCGTCTGGGTAGGAAGATTTGTGAGAGGTACGTGATTCATGCAATTCTCCTGGATGTTATTCAAAGTATAATACAGAATTCGGACGCTGATGATGGGCGAAATTCAAGTCGGAGGTACATCCGCATCTGCCCCCACATTTGCGTCTGTGATCAGCCTATTGAACGACTATAGCTTGTCTCGTGGTGGTCGCTCTCTTGGCTATTTGAATCCCTGGCTTTACTCAGTCGGCTTTGAAGGGCTAAATGACATTACATCTGGTAGTTCCAGTGGGTGTGACACGGACGGATTCATTGCTACGAAGGGGTGGGATCCGTTGAGTTATGTTCATTCAGCTTCAACATGAAAGTCTCGCTGATTTTTTTTTCGCCTCAGGGTTACGGGACTAGGGACACCCAACTTCAAGAGATTGCAAACTTTATTACCAACTTCTAACACGTCTTCTGATCTCGATGATCCCGCCGATGATGAGAAACCCACTACCGAGTGATTTGAAAGTTCTGCCAGTCCTCGTTCCGATCTCAATTTCGATATGTCTTTACTTATATTCTTAGACTCAACAAATCATTGTTTTCAATAACCAAGCCTTCTTGAATGTGTGACCAGATGGACATCTTCAGCCCACTTTTCACTCCTTACCTCTTAATATTATCATCCAATAGCTTTGTCTCAGCTCGCGGCGAGTTGATTAGTCTACACCACAAACCCACTAAAACCGCTTTTTTAGCGGAGGTGAGATGCGGTTGAAAAACCGCTTTTCTTTGGTGGCGGAAAAAGTTTCTCAAACGCCTTCAGCACAAAGTTCTCCGAACGATATTGTAACATGCGGTTAAAATCCAGCTCTTCACCAGTTTTTTTTTTGCTCACGAGTCACAAAATTGGCGCGGGGTGAATTTTACAAATCAGATTCTCACATTGATTGTATCCAGGTAGCTCACTTTTATAAGTAGCTATAACACCAATTGAATTACCAACATGAAACGCTAGCTACTGCTACATTGATAATAAATCAGATAGAAAAAAACTTGGAATAAGACGAGATACAATCCAAAAATGCTGTTATACATCAATGCAATTGATAAGAAAAGATAACAAAGACAGAGATAACAATAATAATATGAGATCAAAGAAAAAATAAAACTTATTGGCCTCTTTCACTTATCACCAGTTTCCTTGAGCGCATTGTGATTCGCGTGAAGCATCTCAACGAAGTTCGATCGTTGAGTATCGGCAGCGATTTGTCAGGAAATTTCAAAATCAGGTATCGGTATTTCGATTCCCGGCAACATATCCGTTGAAACTGTAGTATCTCCGCGGGATATAAGCCATAAAAACACTGTGAGTGATTACAATCCCGCGGTACCGGTTGCTCAAGTCTCAAGGTGTCCTCGTGGTGTATGTTGACTGTGTACTTTGTGAGACTTGGTTCTGTTTACAACCATGAAATCTTTTTTTGGTCAATGCGGAGTGTTTGGAGGGAGATTCCTTCATACTCCAACAAAGTGATTTTGACTTGAGGAAAAATGCATTGAGAAGAATTATAGAAAATCACTCCATGAAGCGCTCAACATGAGGTATTATGAGAAGTGATATGTGGGATGAACGGCATAGTCCACAAGCTGCATTTGTCTTCAAGTTTCAACAAGAGCTGAATTCTTCATTGTGCTTCAAAATATGCTTGCATGCAGTTTTTCCTCAGGAAGAACCTTCACACAGCTTCTGGAAAAGATGCTTCGTCAAATGCAGGTTTCAGACAAGGTGAATGAATAAAAAAAGACATTTGGAATAACGGGCTCCAACTTCTAGTACCACAGACACATAGGATTTTATTTGTAGACTACAATTTGCATATGCATTGTACAAACATGGAGGCTGCTTCGGTGTTGAGAATCAGATAGGCTGTGCATGGAGCTAGCTGATACATACCTGCATTGATTGGGTTCAAGTGTTACCCAGAAGAAAACTTTTGACCAAATGGTTCCAAACCAATTCATTTACAACTTTATATCTCGAGATAAATATGTCTGAAGGTTCAAAGAATCATACTAAATGCCACATCTGGACTTTGGAGACGTTTGATGCATGCAGAATATGTACTTGCGCTACAAAATGGAATGTAGTATATGTAGCGGTATGTGTGTGTAAGCAAGCGGGGCCGGACCTTAGGCCCCGGTCACATCATGGCTGAAATTCAAAAAGAGAAGGCTTCATTACCGGTGACCATCGAGCACACACCACTTCACATCGTCACTACCTCCATTACCATCATCAACTCATCCATCCTTCAAGTCATTTCAAGTTCAATCATCACAAATCATCGAGATTTATCCTTCTTGAACATCACTTCATTTACCCGATGTCTTTCAATGACCTTGAACGTGGTCTCAATGAACATGCGCCGCTGGCTAGGGACTCACCTTTCTCTCAAGGTTTGAACTGTCAATTTGAGAACTACGGATGAGTTCACAGTCGCTCAATTCAACCTTTGTTTAATCCCAATGTGAACATTCTGAACGAAGATCCAGAACGTGACCGAAAATTTCAGGCGTTGGCCACCAAGGTCTCAACTCACATCTTTCGAATCAACAGCAACGTCTCAGGCCTTCAAAAGTTCATTGATTTGCTAGGTTCATCAAGAGATACGGCTGATATTCGGAAAAAACTGTTGGTTTTTTTCATTTGTAATTCTTTGGAATCCATCCAGGCGTTATATGCCTAACCTAATCAAATTAGCTTGTTTTAAATGGATTTTGGTATTTTCTTAATCAGGCATGATTTGACTGAATCGACTCGAGAATTCGTCAAGAATTCATCTGTTGATGCAAAAGAGCTAGCGGTATGGCAAGTCCCGGAACAATTTGTGAGTATTCAGAAGGCGTTTCATCTTTAGCTTTCGTGCAGATATGTTGATGTATAAAGATGGGTAGCTGATTCGCAGCTTCTCGCTGTGTGCGCTCCATTTCATACCAGAAAATGGAACAACAGAAAGTTTCTCGAGATTATGCCAACTCCATCCAGGCTTTCCAAAGAGTGTCAAGACTAAGCGCTGAACGGCAAAAGGAATTTGTTGATCGAGCGAAATATGCAGCACTACCCATGCCATCGTAGGTTCTTATCAGCTGTGTCATCATATGGGTATCCTACTGAACCGGTTCATCATATCACGCCTTCACAGGAGTCCAACAAGAATTGCAGCGGATGACGACAGTGTGGAGCTCTCAGAGACTAGGATTGGTCAACAGCAACAACAGCTTCATACGTCACATCAACTGAACCAAGAAGAGCTTATTCCGGACCATGAGCTCGATTACCAGGACGCACTGATTGAGGAACGAGAAGCTGAAATTCGGGAAATTGAAACTGGTATCCACGAGCTCAATGAAATTTTTCGAGATCTCGGTACCATTGTTCAGGAACAAGGTGGCCACATTGGTGAGTCCTCCATCTCTTGACATTTTAATTCCTTTTTTGTTAAGTTATTATGGGCAGAATACTTGTGAGCATACGATGCTGATGAATTTACCATGTAGATAATATCGAAAGCAATGTACACAGTATCAGTAATGACATGAGAGGTGCTGTCGTAGAACTGCATCAAGCACATGACTATCAACGCAAAGCAGGAAAACGGATGTTATGTCTATTGCTCATCTTTATCGTCGTACTGGCTATTGTCTTGATAGCTGTGAGTGGATACTTTCTTGCATTTGATAGAACAGTTTTTCTTATCCGAGCTTGAATCACCGTCTAAACATGACTAACCCTCATCCGTTTTGTCTGGCTAGATTCTGATTTGAAATTGTCAAGGCAAGAAAGCAACGAATATCATCATTCACTTTGTGTAAACCAAAATCCCATAAAACCTCCCTAATTATTCATCTTGCCATGTCACAGTTGATTTCCCTTGCCTTTTGAACCATTTTGAAACATCTCGCATCGATTTTTGTATATTTATTTTTTTCAAGTCGATCACTTTTTGATGCCTATTTAGTGTATACGCTGGGATGAGCTTTGGATGAGGGATTTTGAACATGTGTATGTATAGTTTAGCAGCATTTCAAAAGTTTGTTGAACGATGAAGATTCATCCTAAAGTGCGTGATTGATCACTGGTACAGTAGCACGATATAGTCGAATATTGTTCATCACGAGACTCCGGCTAATTTTGATCAGTCACCGGCCGAGCACCCGCGCAGCCGAGTGAACATTGCAATCATACAAATAGCAACATTGTCCTCCTTTTTGAAAAAAACATTGTTGGTCTTGAATTTACATTTTTGACTCCGATAATGACCAGGGTCTCCAGGGTGCAGACCACAACACACTGGGCCTTTGTCGCCGCCCTCACACTGAGGGCACTCTATCTGCCACACCAAGCTCCAAAAACTTCTCACCAGGGCTCTTTCCTCAGGCCAACTCAAGCTACAGTCTTGAGAAACAACATAATTCTGATGGGTCTACAGGGAAAGACAGGGCACAATCATGTTGCACATAGTATGAGAGCAAAAAGATGCTGTCACTTTTGTTTTAGCGTGGGCAAATACAAAGCTGTGCAGACTGTGACACCAACGTTGCCTGTGGTGCTCTGTGTTTCTTGGGCTGTGCTCAATGATGATTTTCTGCATGATCATGACTTTTGTATTGGTGCACTGCTTGCGCCTGGGACATTGGCGGTGTAGCGTTGAAGAAACGGTGTTAGTCTATGCTGTGCCAAGTTGTGACTCTGTTTGCAGGAACACGGTGATAATCAACATGAGGAGCAGGTAATCCGGAAATAAACTAAAGAATGGGGCGGGGACCTGCCCCCAAAGCTCTAGTCTCCATTGAATTTCAAAGATTTGATGCGTCCCTCGTGAATGAGGAGGATCCGTTGACAGTAGTTCAACCTCGCCACACTGATTGAGCAATGATCAGCGTGATGTCCACTCGCACTTGATCCCTCGACAGTGATGCAATGCATCAGCCCATTCAGACATCCTATACTTCACTGAAACTAGCAGGTCTTGTGACCGAAAATGTGCTCTTCCAATCTGCACCGATGCGATGTTGTATCAAACACCCGATCTTGATGGTTGCAACCATGGCGACCGACTCAAAAACTTACAAGGTTTCCTTACACCATTCTAAAATCCGGATATTGTAGCTCCTCTTTAACTTGTCTTCACTGACACCGTTATGCAGTTCAGCTTGCACTTGGATTCAGCGGCGCCGCCAGTATCTTCGGACATATGATGATCATTTGACTTTGGTCTGTCTTCGTCTGATCCAGAGAGTTTATGTACTTTACAACACATGAACAAATGATGAGTCTAAGACCCAGTAAAATCTGTACGGATAAAGCCTTTGACATTTTTTGAATAGATGAGAACAAGTATTTGACTTTACGTCTTGTTTGCCCGAAAGATTGGCCTTGAACAAATAGTTGCCTCCTCCTCCAAGAGATCAGTCTTCACTCCACTCACTTTCTCGTGTTTATTTTTTTATTTTATCTGACCTTTATCTCCGATTAGGTGAGTTCTTCCTAGCTGTGGATTTAAACGCAACCGGGCTGTTCTATTGATACCTACCATTCCTGGGTCTTGCTCTGCCTACAGATTATACAACATTAAAGAGGGATTGCTCGATCTACGAGCTTGCATTCGGTTGCCCCTTTCACTTGTAAATTATTGTCAAGGATTGTTTATATATTATCATGCCCTCCGCTTCTCTACAAACCTCACTGAATCCAACAAACAGGCCTTCCGATACTCATGGTTCAAGCACCGTTGCGGCAACTATCGAGAATGGGGTGGTAACTGTGAAATGGGCCGAAGCTGAATTCGCTAGTCTCAAGCAGGAACTCAAAGAACTTCAGTACCAAATTATTCAACTCAGGCTTGAGCGCGACCCTACGTAAGTTTAAATCATTGCCAGAAGTACTGATTGCAACACGACATTCCAATACTCAAAATCCTGTCGCACCCTACATTTTGTCATAGTGGACGCAGGGCGAGCCTGGCTCTCGGGCAAAAGGAAGCTCAAGCTGAGGATGACTTTGACTTGTTGGCCTATCTGGTACGAACCCCAATCCAATCCAATCAATCTCTCTCCACTTGCATTTCAATGTGGGAGATCCATCCACCGAGTCACGACTAGGAGCCTCTAACACACCCTTCCCCCTTTGAAAACCTCAGCGTGGTGAATATGAGAGTATGCATTCTCACGGCTTTCGCCTCAAGACGATTGGCGTCGTTTTCTCAGATCTAGCTGTCAGTGGTATGGGTGGTGTGAAACTCCCAATCCGTACATATCCGCATGCTATCAAGCATCATATTTTCCTTCCGATTACGATGATTACGAGGCCATTCAAGAAGCCACCTCCACCGAAGTCGATTCTCTCTGGATTCAATGGTTTCGTTCGTCCTGGAGAGATGTGCCTTGTGCTAGGTCGGCCTAACGCAGGTTGCTCCACCTTTCTCAAGGTGATAGCAAACCAGCGAGGAGGTTTTGTGGATGTGACTGGCAAAGTCGAATACGGCGGGATAGACGCTGAAACGATGGCTAAGCGGTACAAGGGAGAGTGAGTCTATTCAAACGCCTTTGATGGAAATCTACCATACCCAATCAATACAAGAACTTACTCACTGGTGACATCGCGCGCTACAAAAACAGAGTTGTTTATAATCCAGAGGTGAGTAGAATACTTTGCCGTCCCAAGTTGGATTCCTATTTGGAGGTATGAAGTTCTAACATCAGGTGTGGACCAACTCAGGATGATATTCACCATCCCACCCTTACAGTCGGACAGACACTAGATTTTGCTTTGTCAACAAGGACACCAGCAAAGAGGCTTCCAGATGAGACCAAAAAGATTTTCAAAGCCAAAATTCTTGATTTGTTGCTTCGTATGTTGGGTATCTCCCACACCAAAGATACCTGTTCGTGCGACTTTTTTTCTGTCCGTTGAAGTCAGGTCAATCTGACACCCGACTGGCCCTTGTGGGATTCTAGACGTCGGAAACGAATCCTTTCGTGGTGTATCAGGTGGAGAGCGGAAGCGAGTATCAATCGCTGAGATGATGACTAACCGAGCATGTGTTTTATCTTGGGACAACTCAACACGAGGTCTCGACGCATCCACTGCACTGCAATACGCTCGTTCGCTCAGGATCTTGACCAACATCTTCAAGACGACCATGTTTGTGACGTTATACCAAGCCGGTGAAGGCATCTACGAACAATTTGATAAAGTGTGCCTCATCAATGAAGGCCGCCAAGTCTACTTCGGCCCCGCCTCTGAGGCTCGGGCTTACATGATGAAATTGGGATACAAAAATCTACCTCGACAGACTACTGCTGATTATCTTACTGGCTGTACCGATCCGAATGAGAGACAGTTTGAAGATGGTGTAGATCCATCAAGGATACCAAAGACACCTGAGGAGATGGAGCATGCGTATCTCAACAGTGAACTTTGTCAACGAACTAGGGCGGAGATGATAGCCTACAGTGCACAGGTGAAGGGTGAATCACATGTGAGGAAAGATTTCTTCCAAGAGGTCAAGGATTCTCGGCATAGATGCACCTCTAAGCGGGTATGTATGATCTCATTCGTCTCATCTTCATGGTCAATCTTTACTCATAAAATAAATCATATCTAGTCATCTTGCATAGTTCCCTTTTACAGTCAGGTGTGGTCTCTGATGATTCGAGAATTTAGACTGAAGTTTCAAGATAGATTGGCTTTGATATTGAGCTGGTTTACCACAATATTCATCTCAATCTTTGTTGGAAGCGTATTTTTGAATTTACCTAAATCTTCTTCAGGGGCGTTTACCAGGTCAGTACTTTGATTTGAAACGAATTTCGAACAGCTATGCTGATGTCTAATTGTCATATTTCAGGAGTGGAGTGATGTTTTTGGCTTTAATTTTCAGTATGTTTATTGGTGAGGAAGAAAATTTGTACTTTTCTCTACAAAAAATCCATCTGATGCAATGAATCATTGTTTTTCTAGCCTTGGCGGAACTTCCTGCCCAGATGGTAGGTCGGCCAATCATCTGGAGACAGACCTCTTTCTGTTTCTATAGAGGTGGAGCACTTGCTATAGCCACTACTTTGTCCGATATCCCATTTTCCGCCCCAAAGATCCTGGCCCTTTGTATCATTGTTGAGTCAAGACATCATTTCTAATCGCATCAAACATTGTTTTCAGCGTAGGTGATATGCTGATTTTTCATCACGAATTTTCACAGCTATACTTCATGGCAGGTCTAGCTCTCAATGTGGCGGCCTTTTTCACATTCTTTCTCATCATATATCTCGCCTATCTCGCCCTCAGTGCCCTCTTCAGGTTCCTGGGGGCGACCGCGTCTAGTTTTGATAGTGCAGCGCGCATGGCTAGTAGCATCTTTATGACCATGGTCATCTACAGTGGTTATTTGATCCCTCGACAGCAGATGAGGCCTTGGTTGATTTGGGTAAGAAGAAATTCTTTGATATGTACTGTCTGTGACTTAGGCTGAGGGTCCCTTTTTGGTCATTGCACG
>KZ122516.1:7648-31327 GCA_002157025.1 Melampsora abietis-canadensis | reverse complement strand
CATGTGTAACATGGGGTGTCACTAGTTGGAGAAAGATGACAGAGGTTTTTCATTGGGTATCATTGGCAATGTGATTTGAGTGAAGTTTCTGGTGAAAGCTGGTGGGGGAGTTTCAGGTGAAACCTGGTGAAGGAGTTTCAGGGGGTATTACCCAGAGGGGAACGGGCACTGGAAGGCTTGGGTGTCAGGGGCTGGCTCCAGATTCAGGTTTCTCTCAATTGCTGGCCATTCCCATTTTGCCAAACTTGTAGCCCAAAGCTCAAAATTTGAAGCTAGCTACAAAACATCTTGGCAATGGGGACTGCCATTGCAGCAAAAGATCAGGGTTCAGTCACCAAATTTGGCAATAGCCCTGATTTGGAACCCACCACTGTGGATGTCTCAATCCAATCACATCTGTCTTCTCAGCTTGCTTGTATCTCACTACAAGCTTTCTCAAGCAAGCAAAGAAGTTTTTCACAGTCAGAATTTGGTTCCAGGCAAAGACTGCTCTGGAAGAAAATTTCCAACCCACCACATCTGTTTTCCTTCTTGCAAGTGGATAACTGGCTGATGAATGAATCAATCAGAACATGTGTAGTGTATCAACTACAGGATCAACAAGAGTGGAGAAGAAGGCTTTTTGGGTTCCTGCTTGACCACCAAGAGTATGTGATTAATCACAAGTCCCTATCCAGGGCACCAAGCTTGGGAGGTTGAGAGACCCCTGCAAATAGAGTGGACTTGTGTTGATTTAGATCAACAGTTGATGTTTTCTGGCTCACACGTTTTTGATCTTTCAATTGTCTATTCAAAATTTTGTACCTGAAACCAAGGAAAATACTGAATCCAGCTCAGCGCTTGAAGCTCTGACCACCCAGATTCGCTCTTTATTTCTGTGATTTGACATTCTGGGTGGGGTCATCTGAAATTTCTTGGAATCCTTGTTGATTTCCATGTTGTGACGGCCTACTTGTATCTTGCCAATCTGATACAATCAACTTTACCAAGCTCAAAGAGATGGTCAATCATCTCAATCACCTTGCTACAAACCACATCTTGGTGAAGATATGAACATACATAAGCTGACACAGCTTTCACCACACATCCAATATTTGTCCAAGTCCTGATGTGGGATCATCTTCAAGTCAATCAAATGATTGCTTCCTTGGAAACTGAGAGGATTTAAAAACCTTTGAGGATTCTCATGGGCCTTGTGCTTGACCTACTCTCAATTTGGCCAAAATACAAGCAGACAGTCGTAACATGAAATCAACCCAAAATTTCAAGCACTTTCAAGTGACCACCCCGAATGTCAAGCCACATACAAATCATGTGAGATCAAGCGTAAATACAGAGTGAATCCGGGCCATCAGAGTTCTGAGCACCGGGCTGGACTTATGAACCTCTGAAATAAAAGACACAAAACCAAGTAAAGAATACGATCCCAGTACAGATACACTCATCAGCCTGTCTGGTCCTAGATCTTAATGCTTACCCCAAAAGACATACAACCAGGTGTATGTTTTTAACTGGCATGTACAAGCCTAGGATATCATCAAAAAATTTGGCAAGTTCTCATGCTCACATGTGTAAAAGATCGTCTGGCCACTCAACTTTTGTTCACTTCACTTTCAATGAGTTTTACACTTATCTGATTCTCACCTGTAAACTTTAATAGCCATTCATATCTCTCCTTAAAAAAATGCAAAACATGTAACACCAAAAAAACATGCAAATGGATGAAAACCTCAAAAGAATCAAATAGAAAAAAAAAGTGAATAAAGAAAAGAAAAAAGAAACCTCCAGAGTTTTTCTCTGTCTCGTTGAAATACCTGTTTATAGGTCCAAAGAAACCCCAAACCCAACCAAAAAGATCATCAGAAACCTGAAATCCCATCCCACTTTTCCTTAAAATGATTTCGTTCAACTTCAAAAAATGAATTATCTTAAAAGAAAAAAATTCTAGAGAATAAAATTCTCCTTACCATCTGCTCTCCCCCCCAAAAAGAATAGTAAAAAAAAATTGAATGGTTCTTCTAGAAAAAAAACACCGGAAAAAAAAAGAATACCTATACATAAATGAATGCAGCTCTACCATTTCTTCCTATAGAAAAAAACCAAAAAAAAAGAAAAACGCCAAAAAGAGGGAAAGAGATGCCAAAGAGGGTTCGGGGGAAAAAAACCAAGAAATCATTTGTCAGAAAAAAAAGAAAAGAAAAGAGAGAGAGGATTGGAAGGTTTAATTGAAATTTAAATGAGGTAATTTTAATGAATTACTTGAATGAGATGATTGAAGTGGATAAGAAGAAGCAGATGAACTTTTTGGATTGAGTTCTCGATGAGCATGACTATTGGGTGGACTAAGTCCATCAAGTGAAATCGAAGTTCTCATGCCTACTACGTTTCCATTTCCATTTCCATTACTCGGATGTTGTTGACCATTGCTTGCTTTTGAATAAGAATCTGAATTGGATCGAGCTAGAAAAAAACCAAAGTAAAAACAAAGATCAAAAAAGTTCAACCCATCATCCACAAAGGAAAATCAACTCAAAAAGTACTCATGTGTTTCCAAAGAAAGAAGAGTTTATGATTTCTATAATCACTGGTAAAGAAAAACAAGAAATCCGAAAAAAAAAGGAAACTAAGAAACGTACCAGACTCAAGTAATCCCTCTGAAATCACATCCACCAATCTTTCCATCAATTCAAATCCAGCTTCGTTCCTATTCAGTAAATAATCCAAAGTATCCTGTCTGATTTCCTTCAAAAGATCCCATTCATTAAAATTCCCATGATTCTTAATCTTCACATTCAATCTACCATATCCTCTAATCCAACCTTCAGCTCTAGCAACGGCTTCTACTCCACTTGCTGCATTCTCACATGCATCTGAGATCTCTCCACACGCTCGTCCAATCGTTCCACTTCTTTCTTCAGTTTTACCTGCTCCTATTGAAATTAAACAATCTATTGATCGATCTGTATATAACGATCTAGCTTCATTGACGGCTTCTAAGGCTGGATTGTTGAGACTAGCAGATCTAGGAACCGATGAAAGTGCTGAATCTCCCATATTCACTGGTTTGAAAAATAAAGGTGATGCACTGGTGGCTCTAGCTGCTTGATAGATACTACATCGATCTCCTAAGACTTGTCGAGTAGAATACGATCGTAACGTTCGAAAGGTGCCTTCACTTCCTTCTGATTTCCTCATCGCCATCACAAACGTTCTACAACTCTTCTCTTCATCTCCACTTCCTTCTGTTAAGCTTGCCCTACCATCTTTCTCAGATCTTTGGATCACATCTTGCATCGCTGACTCTAATTTACTAGCACTGTATCGAGTTTTGCCCATCAAGACGGCTAATGCACCTTTTGCTTGTCCAAAGACCTTTCTCGAGATTGAAAGATAAGCTTCAATAGCATCATCAATCCCAAACTTCAATCTACCTAATAACAATGCAATGATACCACCAGTACCCACTCCACAAATCACATCGAAACATTCAGATGGCAAAGGCATCCTGTTCAATCCCGTCCGTCTTTGAACTCTTTCCAATAAGTTTCTAATCACAAACAAAGTCGAAAGTCCTCTAATGCCTCCACCATCTAAAGATAATATTCTCCATCCATGTTGGGGTGGATTATCGTTATCTCCAGTGAAATAAGATCCCTCGTTAACCATTCCACTTGCAGCAAAATTATTGATTGAATGTAAATCAAAATCGGCGGCGGCTGCTGGTGAGGCTGACATCAGGGAAGTAGCCCAAGACTGTCCACTAAAAGATCTTGTTGGTGACGAAGGTCCTCCTCCAGCACGTAAGCCAATCACACTGTGAGATGACAAGGTTGCATCTATGGGCTGTAGACTCATCTCACTAGTAGGTGAGAGAGGTGATGCGGGTAAGTTGGGCATCTGACGACGAAATCCCTCGTGTGAGCTGCCTGTCGATGGAGGTGACATAGGAGTCCGGATCTGAGCTGACATCGGAGGTGAGAGAGAACCAACGGATGGGCTTTTGCAAGTTTGAGAAGCGTGTTGTACAGGTGAAACTCGCGTGCTCGTCAAGGACCTATGCAGAGCCGGGGGCGACATGGTGTTTGATACCGGGGGCGACATGATGTTTGATACCGGGGGCGACATGGTGTTGGATAAAGTAGTCTTTACAGATGACGGTGAGGTGAGTTTTCCGTATCCATCGATAGTCTCTGTTTTATCCAGTTCGTCACTCGGTTCATCGATCCCAATCGAATCCCAATTTTCAAACAATGTCGCTCGTTCCAATAGATCAGCTAACGAACTTTCCTCTTCAGCTTTCGAAGCTTGGCTTACGACAGTCTTCTTTGCAGGTCCAGGCGTGGTCGATGAAGACTGTTCAGGCTCTGCCTCCTCACTCGAGGCCAGAGGCTCTAAAACCTCGGGTGTAGCTTCAAGTGTAGGTGAAGGTGGACCGACAATGACGTCAATCAGTGACCGATCCTCGATCAAGTCGGCTACCATTTCAAAGTCTGGCTCTCGCTCGAGGGCTGTATTAGGAAAATTGCTACTATACGAAAAGACACTTGCGTTTGAATTCGACAAAGCCGTACCAGGTCGTTCGATTGATGATGATCTGCTGATCAGGATGGTAGATTTGAGGGCAGGTGAAAGTGTACGAGAAGCCAAAGCTGCGGGAGAGCCAATGACAGAGGATGAAGGCGTCGTCGAATTCGAAGTGATGGAGGCTGTTGGCCGCGGTCGAGTGAAGATCATGACTTGCTCAGATGAAGTATTTTCGACTTGCTTGGTGTGTGACCCAATTGACGCACTTCGTACCATGGGCGAATTGGAGCGTACGGAAGATGGTGAACCTGATGCACCATTATTGGGTTGAAGTGAAAGTGGCTCTATTCGAACTGTTTCATCGATTGTTTCAATAGGTTCACTTGTTATAACCTCAGATTTCTGGCTGGATGAAAGTGACGGAATGAACTTTGAGGGTTCGTCTGAGTCAAGTTCAGCTGCAGACGTCACGTTTGCCAAGCTAGAACCCGGTCGGGACAAGGAAGGTTTGGTCCAAGATGCACCACTAGACGCAGTGCCGGTGCGCCGCTGTTGACGAGCAGCCACAATCGCTGCAGCTTGTTCAGCAAAGGAGGCAATGGCAGGTGGTTTATGGTCATCTGAAGATGTGTCTGATATGGAAGTAACGGACGAGTGACGTTTGACAACTGAGATCGCCGCAGAGAGGAAGGTCAAATCTAGTCAGAAAAGATGATATAGGATGAAAGTGTGGGATCGACGAACCCGATGAGGTTGTTTTCACTCCAATCTTCTCTAATTCAGGTACTACATCCTCCAAAGACGTTCGACTTGTGATTGAGGCGGGGGTTGAAGTTCTCCAACGAGTGGGAGGAGCGGTAATTGAGACATGTGGAGGAAGACTAGGTCGAGGTTGACTGAAACTACCACTCGCTCTACGTTTTTGAACCGCATCCAACTCACTTGTGTCAACCTTCCAAACCTTCCTAGTATTACCACTAGTAGCCACGTTGCTATCTGAAGCAATCCTACGATTAGAAGCAGGTAAATTGAGCGGGACAGGAAGAGGTGCAGGTGCATTCGAATTGGTTGCAAAGTTTGAGATCCGTTGTTGAACCAATGAAGGTTTTCCCAAACTTGACCTTGGATCATCAGCACCGCCATTTGAGGAAGGAGCACGAGAGGGATGGTTCATGGAAGAGAAAGCTACTGTACCCACTGCTACAGCAGTGTCGAGGCTTTGAGAAGAGCTAACGAGATCAGGATTCTGGGAGTAAACAAATCGTAAGAATTCCGAACGTTTAGCCGCAGTGATGCCTTGAGTGGCGATACCCCGTCGAGAGTTTTCGGGTGAGGTGGGTGGACTCCCTGGTGTCGTAGTAGCAGTGATCTGATCGGAAGTCGACTCATTTTCAGGATCAGTCGCAGTTGATTCACGTAAAGCAAGATCGGCTTCGAATTTACGAAGGACTGCTTTGCTCGGTCGGCTCTTAGCAATCAAAAGAGGTAAAGCAGCTATATCTTCAGCTTTATCGAGTTTATCTTCTTCGGCCCAATCGCTGAGAGGAGTTGCAATTAATTCAGTGACCTGATGTGATTGGGGATTTGATGGAAAGATTGATTGGTAAAGCGATAGTGATTATCAAGAAGTCAATTAGATCATTTCGATTGATCGGTGGTGAAATTAAATCAGACGAGTTTGAGAAATCAGAGATTGATCGATGATGAAGATGTTTCAAAAGTTGAAGTTGATGAAGGGTAGGTGATTCATCAGCTTGTGGATTCCAATTTGAGGATGTGATTAGCTATAACTCACTTTATAATGGTTCACCAATCCTGCCAATTTCTTAATCAAAGAGTTAACCGTAGCTTGTGTACGAGTGAACGCAGCTGAGTCCAATAAGAGAGTCGAGAGTGGGTCTTGTACGGATGAGAGTGATCCAGTAAAGATTTGCAAATCAGAGATTACACTAGAAGACAAGGATGAAACAAGTTTGTGAGAATCAGTTTCAAAAAAAATAATCACGTATTGCACTCAAATGGTGAAAGTACACTTCGCGGAAAAAACATTGAAACGAGTGGCGAAGAAAAGGAAAAATGGCAAAGCTACCAAGCATGTCATAGATCAAAAGAGAAGCTTGAAGATCATGGCTTAACCGACCAAGCAAATACATAGTAAATAAGACTTCGTTGAGAACTCACCCCTGTAATCTCATCACGCCTCTACCACCTTCACCTTCTTCATCTACAATCACCCCACCTTCACCACCTAATTTTGACCAAACAGCTTGGATGAGATGAGCAGCACGTTGAGCAGCACGCGAGAGTTGAGCACGCCAAAGACCAGGTTCGAGACCACGAGAACCCGCTGAACCATAGACATTGTTGACCAATGATCGTAAGAGTTTGAAAGAAGGAGCTAGATCGGTACGAGTGGAGGTTGCGAGAGGAGGTCGAAGAGCGAGAACGGCTTCGAGAGAAGGAGGTAGATCGGTACTTGATGACATGATGAATGAATGATATTAAGATTGATGATGAAGAAGTGAAAGTGAAAGAGGATGAGAAGTTGAGATTGTAAAAGGGAAATCAGAGGTAAAGAGAAGAGAGAGCACCCGTTTATGTAATGTAATCGAGAGCAAACACAATTTAAGAGTGTCAGGACTCAGTACATAGTACACTTCACAACTGTCTTCTCTTCACTATTTCTTACTTCAATAGATAGTTCAATCAATTCTCAACTTCAACTTCACATTCAATTCAAATACCTTTCAATCACTTTCACTTCAAAAAATTAACCATCCATCCATCCATCCATCACAAACAAACAAACAAACAAGAACATCAATCAAGCCAATTCTCGTAAAACCCAGGCTTAGATCTGCATCTGCCATTTCCCATTCCAAAACATAACATCATGACTCTTACATATCTCAACTTTTGCCATATATATATATATGTCAAAATCTTGAATGAAGCTTGGGCTATAGCCGTACTGTCATTCTTTAAAGTTGACACAACGGAATCCAAAGCCATTCCACAGAATCATAAACACTGAAAAGTTCACCAACAATAAATTCCAATTAAAATTGACATCAATCATCACCTTTAACAATCACTAGGACTGTCAGCAAACCCAAAAAGTAACCATCATAATTTTGTTGATCATTATCCTCAATAATACATACGCTTTTTTTTAATTGGACTACTGTTCAAAGAAATCCATCAAAAACCAAAGCAACAAAGATCATCAAGAAATCAAGCTCATCGAAGTCCATCAGCTATTCCTACTTTTTAGTGTTTACCAAACCAAACCCTCAACTCAAACGGGCCCACATACAAAGTTCCAAGAGAGAATCAATCATATATCCCAACTAGCCAGATCAGGATTCCCCCTCATCTCAGAACTAATCAAATGCTCCTCATGACTAATCAAATCACTTTCACAACTACTATTGCTTAATAAATATTCTTCATCTTCGATCCTTGATCCAACATCTTCAAAACAATCACTATTGATCATATTCCTTAAATGATCTTTCAACTTCATAACAAACAAACAAACAAAAAAGATCATCCAACATCAGTATGTATTCAAACCCAATTAGTAAGAAAACAAAATGAATTGAGAACCGAAACTAAACTGATTTTAATCGAATCAATTCAAGAGAATTATATCTACCCAATCCAATTTCTTCACCCCATTCATTGTCATCTTCATTCACTCTATCATCTTCATCCTCATCCTCACCAATCTGAACTTCATTATACAACTCTTCATAATCCTTCAATTCTCCTAACAATTTAAACGATTTGATGATTTTCTTTTTATTGATTTGTAAATCAGTTGTTTCAAACTGAACAAAGGAAAACCAAAAAGTCAAAATGAATGCAACATGTAGATTTTAGATAAAGAAGACTTACTAATGATTTCCATTGAGTGAACAATGTTTGATAGTATGATGGAAATGGGCTTAAGATTTCTAGGAATGTGGTAAGATGTAGGATACAAAGATCCAAAAACAACTTCGAAACTTTTTCTTGTTCTTTCTCCTATCAACCCCCCCGCCCCAAAAAGATCAATCAATATATTCCCAAAAAAAGAAAAAACAGCGAGGAAAGAAAACACACTTTTGTGGATGTAGAATTGATCAACAAATCAAACACATTCGCAAGTGAATCTTTATGTTTGATCAATAAACTCGGATCAAGAGCTGAGCCCAGAATCACGAATCTGATCATCACAAACCGATTCTCATCTTCTTCTTCAACTCGACTCGAATTCTGAATCACTTCCATTAAACCAAGATTGAAGAAATCCTGGATCGGAAGAAACAAAATCAAAGACGAAATCAAAGAAGAAGTCGGGCAGGGAATTCGTGCAAAGGTCTTGATGATTTCTCGGTGAGTTAATTCGCTTGGGTTGATGGATTGGATCAAGATTTGAAACGAGCTTTGAAGTAAGTGAGTGGAGAGATTCATTGAGAATAGGTGGTTTAGTGTTTGGATCAAAGTGGGAAAGTTTGTATGAACTAAATCGTGATTCTCTAGTGTCTGGTTTAGCGGGAAAAAAATCAATCGTTTTGTTCAGAAAGAAGAGACCAAGAAAAAGTCTGGAAACTCTTACCATGATCAAATCATTGAAGGAATCAATAAGTCTTTCTTTAAGAGTTTCATTCAATTCAATCGTCCAGGTTTTAATGATCAGATCACAAAACTTTTCTGTAGACCCATTGATCTGAATCCAAAGAAAATCAATTCTCAGTATAAATTAAAATCTCATTTCTGAATGAAAAGCTGGAAAAAGACTCACAACTGATAAATCTGAACAGATCAATGTTTTGAGAAACGTATAAGCTTCTAAATCATACCTCAATTGATCACCAAGACGTTCGAAAACCTTGACCCAATCAATGACCAGTCCATCTTCTACAATTATCAACTCGTCCAATTTCGATAATTGATATAAATAAGAAGAATCCATGATATATAAGTTCATTAATATGCATTGTGCTTGAGATCGAAATAAGTTGGAAACTTGGTGATTTTGAATGATTTTTCTCATCTGTTTGAAAGTTACATATATGTTATTAATCGTTTATATTGGGGAGGAGATTAAAAAGAAGTGGAAGAAGAAATCACTCAACTGTAAAAGCTAAAGTGTTTACAACAGATTCGTCAATGTTTCTAAAAAAACAAGATTGTGAGTATTTTGCATTCTGAGTTTTTTTTAAAGATGATTCAGTATAGATAAGACTCAACTGGTCAGTAAGAGATTGGAAGATTGGAATGAATAGATTGTTAAACTGATCATTCAACGTCAATTCTAAATCGATGCTTGATTCTACGGGTTGTTTAATACTTCCGACCCATAATCCAAAAGCATACAATTTGATACTTAATTGATGCTGAGTCTCTATCAAAAAAATGAAAGATCAAATATTCAATAAATGAAATCAATAATGATGATGTGTGAGGAAAAAAACATACCTGATGGAAGATTAGTACTTAGAAGTAACAATGAAGATTGATATCTTCTTGAAAAACATTCAAACAAGTTAGAAGGTATCGAGCACTCTTCTTCTTCTGGATTTGTAGAAAACAGGGAAATCATCAAAGTTGACCAAAGATAGAGTTGTTCAGGTGAGAGTTCGATCGAATGTGATGAAGTCCAAGAATCTAAAGCTTGTAACACAATTTCACACGCTTTGATTAAGATCGGTTGGGATACTGTGTTGATAGAAGAACCAAAAAGTCAATACTCTCATTAAAGTGCTAAGAAAATGCGGAAGAAAAAGTAAGCTTACACTGAGGATGTTGGATGATGGTTGAATAAGTGTCGATGATTGATTGATTGATTTGATTAGAATTCAAAAAGAAGTTGCTATACTGAAGGATTAATTCTTCATTTATAGTAGGAGAATCTACAATCATTGATAATAGATCTGCTTGGAATCTGTTGATCAGATCCTACAGTGAACATAAAGAGAGAAGATCAGATTCAACACTTGGACTCGTCCCGCTTGAAATCGGCGTACTATTAAATGATTTTCTTCAAAGCTTTCAATTGATAAAATCGAAATGATTTCAAAGTTTATGGATATTTCTTGTTGGGTTTGATAATTCTCAAAATATTCGAGAAAATGTTTATTGGAATACTAAATCAAATAAGTATCATAGTTAGGGATGAAATGTCAGAGTAGTCGGTATCTTATAAGAACCAGACTCACTCTTTTAATTATGAGCTTCGATCTTAGGTTGGAAATGTTAGAGATCGTTTTCAAAATTTGATGAATTGTTGAAAGCTTCAATTTGAATCCAACAAGCACTGAATCCAAGTCAGTAAGATGATTTGTTGAACATTGACCCTTGATTAGGATCGAAATAAGTTCGTCGATTTCCTTGATAAGTTTTCCATCGACTTCCGCTTCGTGAATATTGAGATTTTCGTTAATGATCAATAATGCTTTTAACAATTCATCTCTCATGTGGATTTCTTCTTGTTGCCAAGTTTGTATTTTTTCGATTGTTCTTTTGAGGGTTATCAATCCTCGTTGTCGTTCTACAATTTCATTCTCAGTTTCGAGTTGGGGTTGAAAGTTGATGTTTGAGATGATGATCGGGATGGAAGTCAATGGTTGATTGATAAATTGATCAATGAAGTGTTGATCTGAACTTGGGTCCCGACATGCTGCTTTGAATTTTTCTACTTCCATTTTGAATAAGCGCTGATTCAATGTTAATTCGTTAATCGTTTTGTCGTTCTAAGATCGGGCGTAAGAGATATCAATATGGTATTTAAAAATCGAAAGGGTTTAGCGAGTTTGTATGAGTTTCCTTGAGATGAACTCAGTCTCTGGTTGGAAATTACTGAAACTGAATGAAATGTTGATGAGGATGATGAGGATGATGATCATCGTAATGCTTGTTCTGATGGTGTGAATTGAATTTCGTTTGAAGTTGTAAGCTGAGTGATCACACTAAACTTGAAAATCAATTTGACGATGGTGATCTATGTATATAATCTCACTCACTAAAATGCTCAGTTCATTAATGCTCAAGATTCCCTTATCATCCTCTCTCCCTTGAACCGAACTAACCAACTAGTCTTCAATCATTTCCTTTCATTCACATCTGAGACTGAGTTCCTCAATCGTCCCAGTCAAGAAATCAACTATGAGTCCCACTTCTATGTGGACACGTACATAATCATGGTATCCAGTCGATTTCCAAAAGTCATCTCATCCCTAACAATTAGTCAATCAGAGGTTACTTCAGTCTTTCCCTACATGATCTTCGATAGGCTACATAAGCAAGCAAATTAGAAAATTAGCAAAGTGTCAAGACTCACTCTGTATGTAGATCATGAAACAAGATTTTGGAAGATTCGATTGTGAAGGTTGGAAAGGCTTCTTTGTAATTGGGATTGATGGTTATAAGAACAAACATGAGATTTAGTAAATTCTCCTGCAACCAAAATCCAAAAATCCAAACCTCGATCGTTTTTCAGCTTCGGATAATACGTCAAAGCGTTCAACAACTTCAGGTTTGAGCTGCCTTTAATCTTCACAAGACTGACCAAAAGAAATCTTCGAGGTTTCATGTCTGATGATGAGGAATCGAGATTGTTGAGGTAGCGACATGCATGAATTCAAGAAAGATTCAAAGGTGAGAAAGATTTGAACACAATGTCGATAGGGTGATCATAGATACATCTTTCATCGCTGTAGGGTTTAAAGAGCAAGTGTCAATCCGTTGGAAAGCTTGTTAACTCCTCATGAATGTTAAAGTGTCCAGGGCGAGTTTGTTTCTTTGGCCTCCTCCTTCACATCAAGTACTTCAGTGCTCCATCCGACTTGTGGGATGATGATCCCTCTCCAGATTTCTTTACATTTTGGCCATCTTTTCCTTTAGGATAGTGTCAGTGTGACGAAAACTACTTGAGATGTGCAACCTGGTGTGATTTCTTGCTCTTGCTTCATTGGTACCTCATTCACGCGACACGCCACACTGTGATGGTGTATTGTCCTATCCAATCTCATCAAGAATCACGCATCCTGCTGAGGAGGCCTGCCTCCGTGGCTTCCTTGATCAAAAATATGATGAAGACCAATCAAAGAAAGAAAGCACAGTCAGCTTACGAGGGGCGAGGGATCATCTTCCCAGATCTCATCAAATGTGACGCAGTTGCTCATCACTGAAATCTTCAAGAGCTGCAGGTGGTATGAACCAAGTCCTAACTATCTTCTGAATGCAGCTTCAAAGTTATAATCAACGCAAGAAAAACTGTTCAATTCCTGTATCATATGACTCTCGCAATCATCTCGCTAACGATTTTTTTCCATTCCACCCTACAGACATAAACTTTCGGGCATCCTCTTAAAAGTTCAATGCTCAATAGATTCATGCTTTTCATTCTTTCTGTTCATCCTTTCGTCCCATCGAAATCTCCAAGCCCACGTACTAAATCCTTTGCATAACAATGCCTAGATCTTGATATAGCTCGCGACAGTGGTAGTTTGAAACAAATGTGCTTTATGACCAATGTGAATTTGATTCCAAAGTATGTGATTCTAGTGATCTTAAAAAAGGTATCGTGCTAGTGACGAGCATCGAAAATTCATCATCAAACATCAAACTAATCACCACCATCACATATCATCACATAAAACACTCGCCTGTTTTACGTACCGGGTGGAATTAAGAAAGAATCCTACAACCTTTCGTATCCATGAAGCCCGGAGAATCTCCTCTTGCTTGCTCAGTGATATCCGCAGTTTGTACTACGATTGTACACAGTCAATTCAGATAAGCTTGTCACAATCTTCCCCCAATTCGCTCGAGTTTTGCGGGCGAAGATCGGTGAGGGGTTTCTGAAACGACTGCTGTACCTCGATGAGTTGCATGTGACCATAGAAAACCCATGCACGATTAGGGTAAAGCTCAAACATGAATATCCTGAGAGGGAAGCGAAAAAGAGATCGGAACAAACAAAATCGATCTGATGAGGTCATAGCATTGACATTGTTCATTGCACGTATCTTGGGTCACCACATCCCCGTCTGTATTTGTTTACACCATATCATTAGTGAGATATCTATTGAAAGCAAGATCAGAAGGTTATCAGCAAAAAAAGAGCTCTGATGATTTTGTGAGATCCATCGATCATGGTTTAACAACGTAGTGTACAGTCGAATTCCGAAAGCTTGGCAAGTTTTGCCTGCCAAACTTGAGAAAATTGGCGTGGAATCCTTGCCAAGCTTTGTGAGATTGACTGTATGATTGCAAAATCAAGTCTAAACCCCAATGACACTTTCACGTATTTTGAGTAAAGCAGTGTACCAGAAGTAGTCTGTGCGGTGGGGTCACGTTGATATCTCCCCCCTCGTTCCCTCATCACAGCACCTTGCCTGACTTACCATAGGCGTATGGTGCAAGGTGAACCCAACAAGTTACACCTTTGAGTTCCAGACGCACAAGACCAACGTAAGATTGAGGGGGGGCAAGGATAGTGATTTATAACACAGCTTGGAATACAAGATCAAAACCCCTCAAGTTCAACATCTTCAAATGAACATATTCCAGAAAAAGATTCTTCGTAATTGGAAAGTTCTGGTTGAAGTGAATCTTCATAGCCACAGAGTCATAAATAGTTTTTCAAAAATTCCAGATGATGTCTTTGATGATAAGCTTCAATCAAATGGATCGCGATAGTATGGTTAATTTCTTAGAATGTGGAAGTCCAAGAAAGCTTTCCCGTTTGTATTATTGAACCAAAAATCTAAAGAAAATATTGATGACCACTGTTTTCTAAATATCATATCTAAATGAAATATAGAAAAGATAAGCAAACTCTTAAGCAAGTTATGTTTGGGTAACTGAAAGTCTTTTTACACGTCGGTCTCATTGTATTCTTACATCTTGGTATATTATTTTTGGTACCTCAAAGAAGAACATATATATGAAAGACTAAGGATTTTTATGGTGGAATACAACTCGATCTTAAAACAAGTACATAGAGGCATTTGTGATTAAAATCTGTAAGATACCAAACGCTACGCTGAAAGAAAATGATCAACCATTCACTTTAGAAGACACCCAAGAGAAGTATGAAGTATGTGACTGAAGTGAAGCCAGGTGAAGCCTAAGAATAATAAGATTCAACAAAAGCAACGTGGAAATGGAACATCCATCCCAACGATCTCATGAATCTATGTGACCTCTGCTTTGCCCAAATACCTAAATTCAATCCACCCTCATGGTCACTTTTCTTTTCGCTGAATCACCGTACCTCCTATGCATTGGCATTGTTGAAGGCATAGAGTATGGACCAAACATATGTTATATTTACCACTTGGCACTGCCTCACCATTACATTCTGCTTGGATGTTCACACGATTCTGTGGTGCTAAAAACGTCGTACAACAACATGATGCACATACTATGTCCGGAGCCGAGGCCCGGTACCGCCCCCTTCTGATCCCACACTTCTGACTTGAATCGGCGCATGGACAATTTTTTTCTCATACCTTCATGAGGTGCACCTCACATTTCCCCTTCTACGTACCAGGGCTGTGCTCAGCGTCAAGGTGGATAATCTTTTCAAGAAACTCACTATCTCGCACAATAGTCTGATGTTACTGATCTAGTTGAGAACTAGTTTAGTAACGTGTTTGGGGGGGGTGTGAAGCCGTAGACTACCGAACGAAATAGGTTCTCAGCATCCTGCACACACAAAGAACTTCACTAATTGAACACTTCATACTCACCAAAGGACTCTTGCTATTATATGTATGGGTGGGTGAGAGGACAACAAAATTTATAAGGCAACTTGAGCGATGATTAGTGAATCTACTGAGGGAATTGGGACAGGCGGTGTTGTGGTAAGACGAAAAGCGTTGGGGGAAATTCTACTCAAATTTCACAATCACCATGATGAGATGAATGACTCGGTCATCGGGCTCACGCTTTTCGACCCCGGGACTATCCGTGTCTCCCGAGTTCAGGGGAACAACCGGAAGTCGTGGTGCCTTTGGCCTACCGCACATTTCTTTCACATGGCAACCAAATCCGAAAATCTACCATTCAGTCCTTCCTAAACTTACACACAAACAGACGCCCTAGTTTAACTTTACAACGGAGTTGTTGCTGAGTCTATGTGATTTGGGAAGAAGTACGAGTCGAGGAGAAATGGAGAGATGGAGAGAAGTGAAGAGAGCATACATACATACATACATACATACATGTTGTTCAAACTTAACGATCATGTTATCTATTGAGCAATTAAAAGGCTTTTAAACGGAATCACACGTTTTATCCTTACCAAAACATACTTTATCGAACAACAATAATTTTGTTACTTCTTCATCGGTGCGAAAAGGAGACGATTATAAATGAAGGTTGAAGAAGAAATCATGTGAAACTTTATGTATGTATCTCAGCTTCATCACAACCAAAAATAAATCGTAAAGAAGACAGGAATCAATTAACAGAGACGTCATCAAACTTCAATCTCACTTCTCGGGTCTTGCTTTTTTGTTTGCGACCGCCGTCCCGGAGAATAAATGGACAGCCGCTCCGCACAATTCCGTTCTTCATTATCAATGGAGAATAGAGAGGAGAGAGGTTAGAGAGAGGGAGAGGGAGAGGGAGAGGGAGATAAGATATCTTGACTTGTATCATGACACATTTCTCGGCGTAAACTCGTACATATGTAATCAAAACAAATCCGATTGACGAGAAGTGTTAATTTGAAGGTGTTTGAACTCAATCAAACCTTTTCATCAGTGATTACAGAAAGGGTCGCAAAGTTGAATTGATTGGTGGGGGGTATGAGTCTAGGGATTCGATTTTCCGTTGATCGGCGTTGAGACTTCCTTTGAAGTGTGGTCTTTGTTCAAGGAGACCGCTGGATGCCGTGCTCTTGAGTTTTGAATCCCCTGATACATTTGCTTGGATACACAGATATGATCTTTTTAGTTCTTTCGCTTCATGTGCCTAGGCCGCGTTTGTTGATTTTTCCAAGCCTTGAAACGTTATTTTTTTTTGAGGTTGAGACGTGTTGATGTGTGTTGATTTTGTGGCACAATTAGGTTGTGGTGATGATGGCGGTGGTGGTTTGAATATGTATAAATACAGAACAAGGTACAACTCTTTGAACTTTCTCTGTTGTCTCATATAATCATCTCAGCAAGAAACCACCAGATATCAAAAGAGAGGCAGAGAGAGCAGAAGGTTTGAGAGTCCGAGATATGATTGATTAAATGTTACAACTTCCGAGACTTTGCGGTCGGTTAAAAGAGAATTCAAACAGCTTGCAAACACATTTCAGAGAGCAATTTGAAAGTTGACCTGATCGGATGACGGAGATGTTAGGAACCACGTCATGACACTTTTGATGAGCAGTCAAGGGTGGAGCAGCTGGATGAGCTATTTTTTTCCTGGTTACACCTTTGATCTTTCTCTCTCTCTCTCCTTCTCTCTTCTTGATAAGATCGTAATGGAGTGGTGAGTAGCTCAAGTTGAGTGCATCACACTGAAGCATCAAATGTGAGTGCGTTTGAATCGGGGTATGGAACTCTTACCCAAGTTACATAGCTAGAAACTACTATTTTTACTAGGTGCATGGGTACAGGCTGGGTGCTGATGCATCTCTCACACCAGGGGGTCCAAAGTGGATGACTGACAGTTGAGATTGATCAATCAACTCCTCGTCAAACCGCTTCGGCAACCTGACTCCGAAATTGAAAAGACAGTCAACTCACAGTGGGATGGTGCGGTAAGGTAAACAACAAATCATCCATGGTTATTGAATTCATTTTAGAAGGAAAAAAAAAATGAAAATGATTTGAACCTTATATAAACGAATTTCTCGAAATTTGGTTCAAAGAGTTCTTACTTTTCGATAATTTTTCATTCTCATAATAATCTTCATCATCCTTATCATACATACATAAAAAAAATTCAAAAAAAAATAAATAAATTAACATCACCATCACTTACAGACCACATCACCCTTGACCTGGGATCAGCCAAGCACTCATCAAATCAAACCTCAACTTGAAGCTCAGCCTGAAGCAGCTTAAACTCTCCAATCTACATACATTCATCCTTACCACCCTTGAAACTGAGAATTTGAGATCGCTCACTCAATCCACTCATTCCTTGTTGGGTAAGTTTTCAAACCCTTTCAAGTCAAATCTTCACCTCACTCAGTCATCAGATTCGAACTTAAGGATTCTAATTACCGGGTTTACCAATATTGCGATCTGATGAACTTGTCAATTTCTCTTTGACTTGACTCTTGACTTGAACTTCTCTCACTTTCTCTTCATCTCCCTCTCACCCTATCCTCAATCCATCTCGATAATTCACTATCTCTGCTCACACACTCATCAGCCGGTCTGCAGTAGATTCTCCTCCAACTCATTCCTTTCATTTCTTGCTCATCTCATCCTACAAAACCAACCCTTCATCAACTTACTCTCGACCTCTCATCTCAAAACCTTGCTCTAACTCAAATCGTCTTCTTCTCTTTTGCTTTTTTCGCCTTAATTCTACGCAGGCAGCGCCTTTGAATAATTCGATCATTCATCCTCCGACTTCTACTCCTACCATCTCACTAATCAATTTCAGGCTCATTTCAACTTGGTTTTTTGGCTTGTAAGTTTGTCTTTCTTTTGTTTCCCACTCAACCTATTTGTACACTACAACTCTTCAATCTTCACAACCTCTTCATCAATCAACATCCTTCTAGGATTATTATACTTGATGATCCTTCTACACTTGGTTTTTCAACTACACATGTTCTGCCAGACACGCGCCCAAACAGTGAAGTTGATGAATTCTACAGTCCACCGAGCAATGGTGTTGTACAAGGAACCATACTTCGCTTGCTGTCATTTCTACTGATTTAGAAAACCTGTACACTCTCTTTCACCTGCCTTCCTTCGACTCTATAATTCCCTATAGCTACACATTAGAGCCACCCTCCACTTCTTAAACCTACTTTGATTAACACCTAAAACACCTAGCTACCTAGCTAAATATCTTTGGTTATTATTCCTTAATTTCACTCTTTCAATCGATCTCGCGGTCCACCCGCATCTCCTAGGCTTTACCTATCTCACCTCACTCTTGTCTTCCTTCCTTCCTTTTCTCACTTTACCCATCCTGACTCGATTGAGGTCTAGTCTTGATTTTGGGTTTACATCCTCATTCGTTTTCTCATCATATACTCTTCATCTCTCTCTCATTCTCAACCTTCAAGATATCTTCTCTTCAACTAACTTCTTCACCTCCTCTTACCTTTCTCATCTCATCATTGAGACTCAAAGAACTTTTTTACCTATCACTCTCATTTCCTCTGTTGGTTCTTAGGACATTCTCTTTCCCTATTCTGGACTTATGATCTCTTTTTGATCATGCTGATTGATTTCTTTTTCTCGTTCTTTCGATCACCTAGTTGTTCATCTAATCCCTTTTCGACATGCCTCCTCGTCGCGTTGTTGTCTCCCGTCACGGTCAATCTCGATCTGTCTCTATGGCAGACGAAAACGCTCCAACATCTCTGGTCGGTCCTCAACGTAGCAAGAATGCCGCTGGTGGACTCGGTCTAGCCGCCGCGGCTCATAAGGGTCGCGTTCCCTCCAAATCCTCAGCTCCACCTGTCGTCATCCCTGCCACAAGAAAGGTCCTAGGCGACGTCAGTAATGCTGTGGCTACAGCTCAGTCGAAGGTCGGTTTCCTCTCGTTTCATTGTAGATCTTTTGGTTAAATGTCTGTGCAGCATGAAAATCGGCTTACTGACTCTGTCTCTGTGGCTCCCGCGTCTTGTAGGATGTCAAACCTCCAACGAAGATTGCCCGCGTACGCAAAGTCGCAAGCTCAACCTCGCTCGAACAGCCTGCCGCCTCCACAGGTCTCTCTTCCGCATTGGGCAAAGGTCTCTCTGTCGCAACTACCCATGCTGCCACGGTTGGTGGACAAGCTGGAAAACGCCTAGTTGCCGGGCTTCGCTCGCGATCAGCAATCGGACAAAGTGTCCTTGAGCCAGCACAGAAGCGGAAATCGATCACCAAGAGTCTTAGTGTCGGTGGTGCAGGCCAAGCTCCCTGGGCTTCTGGACTTGTGAAAGAGGAAAACAAAGAAGTGATGATGGACGAATTTGAGACACTGATTAACGATGATGACATGCCTGGCTCACACATCAACGTGGAAGAGGACGAAGAAATGATGATCGACCCGACTAGTGTCCCAGTAGAAGACGAGGCAAAGGTGACCTTGCCCGATGCTGTCTTTGCGGCTGCTGAGGCGGAGAATGTGGCTAATACGTCTGAGAAGGATCTGGAAGAAGACGAAGCGTTTGAGGATTCGGTTCACCAGGCGATGGACTCGGATGAGAATGAGCTGAGCTTATGTCGCAACAATGTTGACGACGATTTACGAGGATCTCAAGATCTTACCAATTGGCTGTTGCTTGGTTCTGATGAAGAAGTTGAGTGCAGAGCAGTGATTGAGGCGATCAAACGTGATTTCCAAGAAGAGCTGGACTACTGGGATACGACGATGGTGGCTGAATATAGTGAAGATATTTTTAAGTATATGGAAGAGCTTGAGGTTCGTTTCATGATCCTAATGTTCATTCTCAGTCGTGTTCTGATGCATTTCCTTTTTTGATACCTTTACAGGAGTCTACCCTCCCCAACCCACGATACATGGATTCACAGACTGAGATTGAATGGGACATGCGAACAACGTTGATTGATTGGTTACTTCAAGTTCATATGCGTTATCACATGATGCCCGAAACCCTCTGGATTGCTGTCAACATCATTGATCGATTCTTATCAAAACGAGTTGTCAGCTTGGTCAAATTCCAGTTGGTCGGAGTCACCGCCATGTTCGTGGCTGCCAAGTATGAGGAGATCATGGCACCAAGTGTGGAGGAATTTGTGTACATGACTGAGAATGGTTACACTCGAGAAGAGATCCTGAAGGGAGAGAAGATCCTCTTGACTGTAAGACCCACACTTTTACGCCACGCCTAAGCTTTTGCAGTTTGGGGCTTTGTCTGATCAATTTGCATCTATAGACGCTCGATTTCAAGATTTCGCCTTACTGTTCACCTTACTCATGGTTACGTCGGATCAGTAAAGCTGACGATTACGATATCCAGACCCGGACATTATCTAAATTCTTGATGGAATTGACATTGCTCGATCATCGATTCCTTCGGGCGAAGTCAAGTATGATCGCAGCTATTGGAATGTACACCGCCCGTAAGATGCTTGGAGGTAACTGGGTAAGACCGATCTTGAACACCCTCATGCCCATGCAATAATGAAACTAACGCCTCGTTTTTTGATGTCATCGTTACCAGAGTGATGCTTTTATCTTTTACTCTGGTTATACAGAAGCTCAGTTAATCACACCGATGTCATTCTTGTTAGAGTTTTTGTCAACGGATGGATTTGAAGAGCGATTTGTGTACAAGAAATATGCAAACCGTAGGTTTTTGAAAGCTAGCATATTCGCTAGGAGTCAAGCTTTGAAGAAAGTGCGAGAAGAATCATCAAGTGCAGAGGCTTGAAGGCGCCATGAAGTGTTCTAGTTGTATTGTAAATCACCCTTTTGTATTCTCAACATACGAATCGATCTTCCTTTTGCTTCAACTTCGTCTTCTCAGCTCATCTATCTGGGTGATTATGCTTGTGATTGTGGCTTTCAGGTCCCAGATCGCAACTTCTCGACTCTACGTGGTTCGCAAACTTGAGGGGCTCATGCCGACTTTCGACCGTTGGTGATGATATCAGCTGTTTTGCACAACTTGCCTCTATGCTCTCCTTTCTGGTTTTAAATCAAACTTTTTCCATGTTACAACTTCATTGCTTCTTCATTCCTTCTGCTCCCTTGTTATGCGCTGCCATGTCATCTCCAGGTTTTTTCCTTATGTTGTTCTCATCTCTCATCATACTTCCTCTTCCACTTAATGTTTCTTGCGCTTTTCATCATGCACCATCAATTTCTGCCCATCCGGCTTTTCTAGACTTGATGAAGTGGGGGAAGATCACTGATCCTGTGCGGGATTCGATGGAGTCGTTATTCAAGGGGAGAGGGGTGCAATTTTGTTCTCCTGACGATTTGCTTCCTGTTGGCTCGAATAGTGTGAGCAATTTCTTTTCAGCTAAGCTCGTTTTGTCACATTGCTAAAGTCTGGCTTGGTTTTAGTTTCCCGGTCACCCTTCTCTTTCGGTCGTGCGCAAGTCGGATTTCCGATCGACAGGACACCATCGCCTTCCTGGTCTGATCGCACTCCCTCTACTACATCAAGCCTTTCACTTTCCTTTATCTTGCATACCTTATCACTCTTCATTTTTCCCTTTTCTTATTTATTTCTTCCACATAATTATCCTCGTCGCTTTTTTATTTTTTTATTCCTAACACCTCTCCAATCTGCCACACCACCAGAAAAAAGTCTGTAGCCCTCCCCCTACCAACTTTCTGTTCGTCACTCACAGATTTTATTCAAAAGAGTTCTTTTTGTTGTTTGCTCTCTTTTTTTCGAAATGTGATGTGCTCGAATTTGTTCTCTCCTTAGGGTAACACAAAAACTCCTACTTTTTGTTCTTTCTCCTTTCCTTACTCTCTGTACTTGTCTGATATCATTTTCTTTCGTGTGATGTTACATCCATACAAAGAGAATATATACTTTCTGGTGTTCTGTTTCTGTTTAATAATTTTGTTTCATCTGTTCTTTTGTGGATATGATCTGTTATTTTTTTTGAAAAAAGGAAGACTCTTTCTGATTTCTTTTAAAACTTTTTTTTTCAAATCTCCCATGAACTTGAAAGAGCAGAAAAGGAAGGCCGTGGCAAAAGAAAATAGTCGAGTAAAAAAGAAAACTTGAAAATTGGGTTGAGATTCTCTTCTTTTTGATGTGTTGTATAGATCTTCATTTCATTTTCTTATGTGGAGCGTCTTTTTTTTATAAACTATCATTATCTGTTTTATCTGTTGTTTCTCTTCTTATGTTTCGCTTGTGAATGTTTCCCTTCCTTTGCTATGAAAATATTATATATTCCTTTCTTTCATCTGTTGAAGATGTTTCTGTGCGTGGTAAATCCAAGGTTGGGGTTGGAGGGGAAGGCTGTTCTTTCGTACCAGAAAGTGGAACCCAAGGACAGGACCTCGGCAAAGCCCGAAGTGGGTGATGTGGAATCACTGATGTTAGCTCTTTGTCTACCACCAAAAAGACAGAATTTTTCAAAATTTCCCAGTTTCATACATATTTCTGCCCCAGGTTCTGGGAGGTCAGTGAACTAAAATTGGGATCTCATACTTACCACACATTCACCTTTCAGAAAGCGGTTTAGGTGCTTGAGCAAAAGAGCCTTTTTTGTTGTTTTGCCCATAGGGGTGCAATATTAGGCTTTGGATCAGATAATTTGGCATCAGAAATTGTGGTTCCTTGATGCATGTGCTGATATATGATGTGTGCTCTACAATCAACACAAAAACTCAACTTTAAAAGTAAGTGATGAGCATTCAAGTCCAATCTCTTGCAATGCTCTTCTGATCTTTCCAAGCTTGGAGCCCGGGACAGGGACTTGCAAGTAACCAGCTATTTTTGGCGCCAGCAGGTACCCAAAAAGCCTGATCCCCTACACTTTCTCATCCCCAGTATGGGTACGATACACATGTTCTGAGGAAAGCAAGATTTCCCAAAGAACAAAACAAACCACTTTGGTTTGGGGAAGAAGTTCATTGATAGCAGGGCTCTTACACAGGAAAGAAGATATGGTCTGAGTCAGTTTCAAAGCTCATTGCAAAAATACAGCTGTTGCCTGCAACCACATTTCATCTGCAAAACACTTGTTGTCTTTCTTGAGAAAGCTCAGAGTGAGATAGAAGACATCTGAGTAGACAGATGTACAAGTGGCCCCAGACAGAACGGTTCAGAGGGTTGATTGAGCCAAAGTGGGGTTCTTGGAGGTGCTCAAAAAGATCTAGAGCAGCTTGTTTTTTTTTTGGAGCCCTGCTTGCTTGCCTGGCCTGGCCTGGCCTGGTTGATCAGTGCTAAGTGCTTCACCAAACACCTGGGTTTGTGAGGAGGAAGTGTCTGACTATGGGAGTGAGTTGAGTTGGAAGAAAATAAGTATGCATGAGTATACAAGCCAG
>MWRH01016346.1:0-16359 GCA_002157025.1 Melampsora abietis-canadensis | reverse complement strand
TTTAACTCGCTCAACTCCTTTTATTGATACAGATTCAGAATCAAGGGCTCAGACCTCAGAACTCTTGACCATGACCACCATGACCACTCTCACTTATTCAACAATACTCATTTTACTGGTCAACACTACACTTGTTCATCAACATGACATGTTTTTTTCATCTGCATGATTTCAATCCCTCTTATCACTACACTTGTCTATCAACAAAACATGTTTCTTCTTCATCTGCATACACTTATCTTATATGTCTATATAGTTATCTACAGCAATAATTCCTTGTTCATTAGTGTTCCATTGTTTTTTGAGTTGATTGACAAATTCATATTGGTTTGCTCCAAGGAATGTTTGTAAGATGGTCTAGAGAACTGATTGAAGAGCAATGAGATGTTGATGATAATCCTGATCGGAACTTTGCAATATTCACTACATTTTGAATCGATGATCATAAACTGCGCCTGAATATCGCACGTGTCTAAATGGTTGCTAAATGAAAGAAACGAGTTGAAAAGTCAGTATTGAATTTTGGGTCATGAGAGTAGACATAGAACTCGAACCACTCGGAATTGGGAGATTGGGTGAAGCGAATCAGCGGGACTCCATTTTTTTTCAAAGTGCTTTGGTGCTTTATTGCATACTCCACCATCTGAACAAGTTAAATAAAAAAGACTAGTTTACCCATACCAATCGGTCATCTAGTCGATCCCGGAGTTCGTTTTGTCTTATGATCTTTACACATTATTTGCTTTTCCCTTTCCTTTTTTTTCAAAAAACTTCCAGTTCGGTTTAGGTGGACTCCATTTTATAATGTTCGTATATTTAGAATCACTCAAAAGTTTTTAGTGGAAACGATTGAGGAGGATCTCGGTGTCGGGTTTTGGTCCCGAACCGAATGGTTATGAATGCTAAGCGTGAGGACGTGAACTTTCTGCGTCCGCTTGTACACTTCGGGTGACATCTCATTTGAACCCTTCCTTCAAAATTTTCCCGCAGACTTTACAAATTTTTTTACTTATTATTTCATCGACCACGCCAAAAGTATACTACTCAACCAAACTTTGATACGTGCAACATATCCTTAACCATTTAGTTCTAGCGTTTGGGAATCATTTCTCGAATCATTCAGAATAAGTACACTCATATCTCCTAGTTCATCGGGGTTTTCTTCATTGACATCCATATCACTCAAACTTGAAAACCATAACAACATTCACATTATCGAACTCATCTGCTGAAAAGCTTGATCAATCAAGAGTGATACCTACTAAAACCGATCAAAACATCAATCAGCATCTCCAACATCCGCCATGTGTCCATCAGACATCACTTCTGCCAACGGTACCAACGGTCATAAGGTTGATGGACTCACAAGCCCGAACCTCGATTCTACTCATGTGGCCATCGATGCCACTCCAGCTTCTGCCCTTCCAGACTTGCATAAACAGTCAAACCCTTATGCTCCTCGATACGCTGACTTCTTGAGTAACACGAGCAATTTTTCTATCATCGAGTCAACCTTGAGAGAAGGGTTGGTTTTACCGTTTTTTAATGTGTTTTTCAGCGTTGTATTGAAACATCAAACTCAACCTACTTCATTGTTTTGGTTGATCGCACGTTCAGGGAGCAGTTTGCCAACGCTTTCTTCGGTACGTACGACAATCATTTACATTTCAGGTCTAATGGATACATTTGTTAATTTTGCTTGTATATTTATTATATAGATACGGAGGCCAAGATCAAAATCGCTAAAGCACTTTCAGACTTTGGTGTGGAATATATTGAACTCACTAGTCCAGCTGCATCTGAACAATCTCGTCAAGATTGTGAGGCGATCTGCAAATTAGGTTTGAAGAGTAAAATCTTGACTCATATTCGATGTCATATGGATGATGCCAGAATCGCTGTTGAAACAGGTAAATCTTACTTGCTTTTTTTCAAGATGCGATCGAGTATACTAAACCAAAGTTTGAACCAATCTTTCTCAAGGGGTGGACGGTGTGGATGTCGTCATTGGAACTTCATCTTTCCTCCGTAAATACTCACATGGAAAAGATATGACTTACATCTTAAAGTCTGCAATCGAAGTGATTGAGTTTGTTAAATCGAAGGGTATCGAAGTCCGATTTTCATCAGAAGATAGTTTCCGATCAGACTTGGTCGATTTACTAAGCATCTACAAGGCTGTGGACAAAGTTGGGGTTAACCGAGTGGGTATTGCCGATACCGTTGGATGTGCTAATCCTCGTCAGGTTTATGATTTGGTGAGGACCTTACGGGGTGTTGTTGGATGTGATATTGAATGTCATTTCCATGATGATACCGGATGCTGTATGTCCCAAGTTCATTTTTGTATCGTGCTAATTGAAGACCTGCCGATTCAAGACTCATTATCTCATTGGCTCAATTTTAGCTGTTGCCAATGCTTTTTGTGCTCTCGAGGCCGGAGCCACACACATTGATACCTCAGTTTTGGGAATTGGTGAGCGAAATGGTATCACTCCGCTTGGTGCATTGATTGCAAGGATGTATGTTGTGAACGTAAGTCGCATGGGCTATGTTTCAGGTTGAACACTAACCTTCAACGAAGTATTGACCTACGTTCTTGTTGACTGGCCGCTTTGCAGCCTGAGTACATTAAGCAAAAGTACAACTTGCCTGCTTTAAGAGAGCTTGAAAACATTGTTGCTGAGGCTGTAGAAATCCAAGTCCCATTCAACAACGTAAGTCATCGTTCCTTTAGTAGATTCTCTCATTCATTGCACAGAAAGAGAAGAACTGAGTCATATGCTTTGAACCCATGCAGTACATCACAGGGTTCTGTGCATTCACTCACAAGGCTGGTATTCACGCCAAAGCTATTTTGGCTAATCCCAGCACTTATGAGATTTTGAAGCCTGAGGACTTTGGGATGACAAGATACGTACCTATCGGACATCGTCTAGTAGGATGGAACGCCGTCAAGAGTCGAGTAGAACAACTTGATCTAGAATTAAGTGACGAACAAGTCAAGGTAAATATCAGAGCGTGTTACGACAAACTGTCTGAAACCATACTGACTTGCTATTCTGCTTATATAGGATGTGACTGCCAAGTTAAAAGCCTTAGCAGATGTAAGAACACAGACGAACGAAGATGTAGACGTGTTACTTCGTATCTATCACAAAGCAATCAAAGCTGGTACACTTAACATTGGTGAACATAGCGCTTTAGATGCTCTTTTAGAACAACACAAAGGTCACAAGAATGGCACTACTGAAGCATTAGATGCACCTGTCAGTAAGAGATCAAGAGTCGAAGAAGTTACAACTACTAATGGTCAACATTAATCTATTGAAATCAGCAAGAAGCTGACTTGTCACGAATCAATATAAAAAATTGTCTGAGCTTTTTGGAATCTCATTTAGGTTTTGGGTTCCAAATTGTTTACTTATGCCTTTTCTTTCTACATCTTATTATCTTCATCATCACCATCTTATGATTGCTCTTTTTACAACTCTAAAATTCTTTTCAATGTTTGATGTATCAATTCAGTACTTTTTATTTAGTTTCTTTTCTCTCTTTTGTTGCTTACAAGCAAAATGGTAATGGTAAAGAAAAAAATGAAGCGAGTTGCTTTATAATCTGACTGACTCATGACCTTTCTCAAGTTTGCAATTGGGCTGGGATTAGAAATTATCAAAGGGATTGATTGTAGCTCAAAGGGTTTCTTTTTCAGTGATGACACATGGCTTTGTTCCCATTAATGCCAAGCTTGGAATGAAAAGCTTCACCTCTCTTGTGAGCTTGATTAAACCCATATCAGATTCAAATTCAATAGTTTTATCTTGCCATCATTCAACATTTGATGGTGATGGTCTGTAGAATTTCCCCATGCGCCTGATTTACGTGCCCCTTCAAACTTGCCAGAGCTTGAGCCTTCATGTCCATGAGCAATGGCAAACTTACGAAGGACTTTGTTACAGCCGTTTCAACAAAGATTGATTTTTCTTCTGAAAATCTTGTCACGGTGCTAAACCGGGTTTTGGCTCTTGCTTGGTTTTGTCTCTCTGCTAATGTGGCAAATACAGAAGAAAAACCTGTAAGGGAGATTTCTCTCAGCTTTTGGCTTGCTGCGGCAACGACTTTCGTCAAAAAAAGTCGTCAATCTTTTTAAGATCTTCAAATCCGACAAGGACCCGGCCCGTCTGTGACATGTGTAGGGTTATGTACATAGCTATGTGAGTGTAGGTTTAATCTGGTTTAATCCATACATCCAGTTCACAGCCTCACACTTCTCTTCAAGCAAAACTTATTAATCCGCATACATCCTTCCACCTCAACCAGAAAACCGAATCTTGACTTCGAGACCGTTCAAAGAAACCATCGAAGTTCCTATATCAGCTAACCAGTCACTCATCTCACTATCAATAACCCAATGTCCGGTCAACCAGGACAATCCGAAGCTGAACAAAACATCCAGGTTAGTATCTCTCATCGGATTCGACTGTTCATACGCCTTATGCAGACTGACTTCGGAATCGTTCTTCGTTTGAACAGATATGGAAAATTAAGAAGTGTGATTCAAGCTTTCTTTTCATCAAATAACATCAGACAAACCCGTATTGAACATACTTTTCAATTGCTTTCTTTCTAGTGGTCAAAAGCTTGGAAGCAGCGCGGGGAGCTGGAACCAGCATGATCAGTCTCATCTTACCTCCAAAATCTCAACTTAGTCAAGCCCAGAACATGCTGGCTCAGGAGTACGGAACAGCGTCAGCGATATTCCGCTTTGTTGTAGTGCTGCAATTCATTCAAATAAAGCTCTCTGACATTATATGAGTTTCTTCCACGTTGCAGATCTAACATCAAATCTCGTGTCAATCGGCTCTCTGTCCTCGCCGCTATCACTTCTACTCAACAAAGACTCAAGCTTTACTCAAGGATTCCGCCGAACGGTTTAATTGTGTATTGTGGTACGATCCTGACTGACGAGGGTAAAGAGAAGAAAGTCAATTTTGACTTTGAACCGTTCAAGCCCATCAATACTTCCCTATATCTCTGTGACAACAAGTTTCACACCGAAGCTCTCTCTGAGCTATTAGAGTCTGATTCCAAATTCGGATTTATCGTTATGGACGGTAATGGTTCACTGTTTGGTACTTTGGCTGGTAATACCCGAGACGTGATTCACAAATTCACTGTTGATCTTCCTAAGAAGCATGGTCGTGGAGGTCAATCTGCTTTGCGTTTTGCTCGACTTCGTGAAGAAAAACGGCACAATTATGTTCGAAAGGTTGCCGAGTTTGCTGTTCAACACTTCATCACCAACGATAAAGTTAACGTTCAGGGATTGGTGCTAGCCGGTAGTGCGGATTTCAAGACCGAATTGAATCAGAGTGATATGTTTGATCCTCGCTTGGCTGTTAAAGTTATCAAGGTAGTGGATGTCAGTTATGGTGGTGAGAACGGGTTTAATCAAGCCATTGAACTTGCCTCTGAGAGTTTGTCACAGGTCAAGTTCATCCAAGAGAAAAAGTAAGGAGTCGGCTCACTTTCTCCTCTTTATTTTTTTCTGCAGAATTCAATTCTGACCTTTGATACTTTGTGCAAACTATCAGGCTCATTCAAAAATACTTTGATGAGATTGCACTCGACACAGGCAAATACTGTTTTGGAGTCGAAGATACACTTCGTGGTCTCGAACTTGGTGCTGTTGAAACATTGATCGTTTGGGAAAACTTGGATATCACTCGGCACAGCTTACGAGCATCTACTGGGGAGACAATCATCATTCACACAGCTGCGCCACCACCAACTGCTTCAAACAATGCTGCTGCTAGTGGAGGTGGTCAAGGTGCTAATGGTAATATATCTATGGCATTAGCCCATCTGAGTGAGAAAGATCGAGAAAAGTTCATAGATAAAGCAACAGGTATGGAAATGGAACAAGCCGCCGAACCTCAATCATTACTCGAATGGCTTGCGGAAAAATATCAAGACTTTGGTGCTGCTTTGGAGTTCGTAACAAACCGTAGTACAGAAGGATCACAATTTGTGAGAGGGTTTGGTGGTATTGGTGGGATTTTAAGGTACAAGGTTGATTTTGGACTGATTGCGGACGCATTTGAAGATGTGAGTCAGATTGGCTCTAATGATTTTATGAAACGCGGGCATCCCAATCGCTACATCATCACTAATCATCTTCGTTTTGCGTGATTCAGGGAGAGGAAGGAGAATTCATGACTGACTCCGACGAATAAACGGTCTCCGCTGACCAATCCTCAAGGTAGTCATTTATACTACGTAGAAAACCTTTTTAGGACTCAGCGCTCATTGCCTACGACCCCGATGATGAACCCAATAATGAATGATAACGAATGATGGGGGAAAGAGGAGAAACGAGGTTTTGATTGCATATAGGAAAAGAAAAATCTTCCTCTCTGTATTAGTTCAAGATTCAAGACTGTAATTTTTCTCCAGTCAATCAGAACAGTTTCGAGCCCGCCCACATATGTATCTCATAGAGAAATTCCCATTGTTTTGAATTTGTCAAAACAAACCTTTGTGTGTGGGTTTTTTTGATCTAGTCTTGAGTTCTTCTTCTTGGGTAATAAGCTGGCGTGAAGATGTGAACTTTCCTTTGAAAGGATACCAAATTCTTAAAAGCTTTGATTATGTGAGATTGGGCAGTCTATTTTAGGAGAAGGTATGATTCAGATTGCGGCAAGGAGACAACTTCACCGTTTCGTTCAGAATCTTTCGCTATCATGACCAACGCCCATTAGCCTGCAGTAATTTGGGTGTTTCTGATCACGTATCCCACGGAATTCACGTTTTTCATCATGGTTCAATTTCAGACAAGTGGGGAGTGGATTTAATCTGGTTGTTCATCCTTGCAAAAACGCTGAAACTCGGCCACCACGGCGAGGTTCAGGGCTTTCAAGGGTTGTATCCGGCTTTAAGAATATTAATTTTACTCCGTCAAGTGGGGATTTTCTTGACCTCCTCTTGAGTTATATCTCCAGTAATCCTCAAGGGATGTGCAGTGAGTCAAGGTTCCTGATAATGTTGGTACTGCAGGCTTTGGAATGTGTGTTAGATTCTTTTGGCTTTAGAATTCAAACCACAAACTAGTAGTAAAAGAAGGTTTGAAGTTTATTTTACTACTCCAAGTGTCTTTTTGGAGCAAGGGAAGTGAAAATTGAACTTTTTTTCGGTCAAGACAATATCCAGTCAAGGTCAAGTGAGTTTGGTAGGAAGGTTTGTATTTCATTAGTTGGAGTATTGATGGAAAAGAAGACGAGAATGATAGATTGAGACTAGGAAAAGTAAGGGGTGGAAAAATTGTATTTGGGTCACTTTAATGCCGGGGTTGCAGTTGTTTTCTTCTTTTTGTTATCTATATGTATCATGCCCTCTTTTCCCTTTGGATCTTTTGTTCCTCATCTCTTACAATTTGGAACAAGAGATCTAAAGGTATTTAATTTTCATCTTTGTCTATTCTCAACAAAATGGGTTCTGTCAACTAATGCGGTATTCTTGGATACGTTTCATTTTTCACTACTTTCTATTTCTCTCTTAGTTTCTTATTTTTCTAACCTTTGTCTTCAGATTAGTGAGCTTAGTGCTCTTATAGTCTTCACCGTCTCAGCGCGTGTCTTGTCACCTCGCGACTGAGTTGTTTGTCTTTACCTTTATAAAGGTATTTTTGTCATTCAGTGTTTATCAAATTCTTTTAACTTGAACACAAGAATCAAGTGGAACTAACAACAAAGCTTTACACATGTTACAACTCATAAGAAAAGGTTTGGGATGGTGTAGCAATTGGGGACTAAAAGCTCTAATGGGAAAAGGAAGTTGTAATCAGTATCTTGGATTCAGTGGCTAGACCCCTCCCTCTTTCCTGTGACATCCCTCATAGATTCCCTAGCAACTTGTATCTATATAGGATTGGGGCTACAAACTCAATACAAGGTTGGTTCACATCATGCATGCCACACCTAGTAAGCTTGACTCATGGCTTTGGTCCTAGGTTTCACTGGGTCAGAGATGACCAATCTAGTTCTTTGAGAAAAGAAAACACAAGCTCTGAATTTAAATGCAGATTGTCTTTGCTAAAAAAAATCAAACTCAAAAAACCATGGGATGAGTGGTAAGAAGTCTCTACAAATTAGAAAAATGATCAATGAGAAGAAGAGAAAATATTCAGAAGAATTTTCAGATAAATCAGTCACTGCAGAGCTGGCTGATAGGATAGACTAGCAATGATGTTCAATATTCTGATTAAACCTCACTAAAAAGTAACCTCTATTACTGATGTTCTGAACAAGGGATATAGTCTTCTATGAATATATGAACTTCAATGAAGTCCTATCTTCTCATTATCTAGAACCTCGTGAATCAAGTTCTCCAGTGTGAGCAAAGCTACAAGTAGATTTCTGGACCAGTCATGGTATTCATCTAGTCTTCCCAAGGTTTACCTGATATATGATTAAAATCCATCCCAACATGATTGATTTATAAGTTTTTTTGTTCACACAATTGGGGTGATGTTGAGAATGGTAGTATTGCACAAGATTTGAAAGCTCTTAGGAGGAAGCATATGTAAAAATACACTATATGCTCTTTTTCATGAGTATGTTTGTAGAGATTGATTTGGAATTGAAAAGGGAGATAAAAACTTTTTGTGGTTGGATTTACTTGTGAAACAGGTTGGCCAGAAATATTACAATGACAGTTTATTGGCCATGAAGTTGATTTGTGTGTAAAATACCATCTTAGCAAACAAATCAAAGCTTTCTATATGTCTCAGCAACAAAACACTAGGGATTTTCAGACATGTAGAAATTTGCCTCAGATTATTGCAGGTGTCAAACGTATCCCTTAGAGACAACTGATTTCCCAGAGTATACTTGAGAAGTGGATATATATATGAGAGAGAATAATTGATATATATCCTTGTTTAATGGGAATGCTTCATGTTTCAAGATGTTGGTGCAAGGACTAGGAGGGATTGCCCAACAGCGGGCCAAATTAGCCTCCCCAGAATTTGTACCAATTTTCTTAAACAAGCAAGAACAAACATAGGGAAAAGGTGCTGAAGTTGTCTCTCAGAGGTATCTTGATTCACTTTTTGTTGGACATAATATTGAAGTCAATGATGCTGTTGTATTGTGAGTTGTCCAAAAATGTCTTGGTGGTAGTACTTTGGTATATGCCTGAGCAACATCCCTTGATTCATCAGATTTATAATGTGATATTATACAAACTCTCCATGACCTCCAATGGTCCTGTGACAAGAGCTTATCTGAGAAGAAACCAAAGCTAGGGAGTAAATGGTAAGATCTTCTCTTTGTATAAAATAATCTCAAACAACACCCAGGATCTGATTGATTGTCTTTGCTTGGGGTACTCCAACAGTAAATATTATTGACTTGAGTCTTGAGGGAATGTTCTACTCCCGGTTTCACTCAGTGCACAATTGTTTGGGAGATGTTGGAGACTGAAGATTGGAAAAAGGGAATTGACACACATAGGGCTGACTAGGCTCAGCTTGTGGTTGGAGAGGCACATGTCTTTCCAGGGCATTTCATATTTATAATTTTTGTGCTGCATGACCTCTGATTCCCAGCCCTTGACTCCTGATTTAGACAATGAGCTTGTGAATGATCCAGTTGGCCACAATATGGGATACACAAAAAAGGCTTGGAGATGTAAATCAATACAAATCAATTCAGTCTCCATAGAGGAACATGTCTCCTCATTTTTGTTTCTTTTCAATACGTGGTAAATTGTCAAGGATACTAGTACAACATTTGGATACATTTTGATTATTGTTTGAAATAGTAGAATAAGAGGTGCAGGATCAGTTTATAAGACCTCTCGTGGATCAATAACCCTGGAAGTTCTTTGGGGTGGTTTTTTTGCTAGAACCTTTTTGAAGATCTTCTTGATCCCACGCATCACTTTCAGAAACTGGGACGCAAATTTATCATACCAAACAAGCATCTTGCTCCTGGGTGGAGTTTGGATTGCAAGGGGAATCCTTTTTTGATCAAAAATTTCTTGCAAATCTGTGAACAGGAGAAAGTCGGCTCCATGTTCCTGAACATAAGATTGAAGGTGCCACTGATATAATTTGCGTGACGCTCGCGCTGCGAAATAATTCTTCTTTGTCAATTCAGATTCAAGGAGACGCTCGTCTTCCACTGCATCGATTGCATGGGCTTTGACCTTCTCTATGCTAGGATCCTCGGCTGGGATGATTTTGATACTTGATTCCGGTTTGTACATCACACTGATGTATTCGTCTGCTGTGATTTCCACCAGAGATTTCTTCCAGAGAATATTCGTATCCTTGCCTCGTTCCTCATCTTGAGCCAAAGTTTCTGGGTATGAAATGTGTTTCTTGGCTGCAGTGCGTACATTGGTTGGCTTTGGCAGTCAGTTTCAGCCGGAGATATTTGATGTGAGGAAGATAATGCACTGACGTGTATTTTTTGAATTTTTGATCTGGTTTGGAAATATCTCGTGAGCCCATATTGATTTCCTCAGGGAGATGACTTCCATGTGCTCATCTAAAACGCTCGTGTATGACAAAAACGTCTTAAGCTCCACACGCTTTTTTATGCCATTCTTGAGTGCTACGACATATCTGTCTCTTTGTTTCTGAACTATGTCGGCTAGTGCATTGATGGTATCCATATCGCTTTTGCCATCGATTATAGTTCTGAATAGTTGTTTTTCTGCGTAGAGTGCAAGGAATGCTTCCAACGTAATGGGTCGTTGTATCCTCCGCTGGTATATCTCCTCCTCTTTGTTGTACTCTACGTAAGGCGCCTTTGGCTCGCTCTTCATAACATCGTCTGTCACTTCGAATAGAGATTTTTCAAAACGCAAATCCATGGCTTCCAGAATCTCTTGTTGGTCAACGCCATTCAATGATTTCGGGAGTGACTTTGACCTGGACACTGTATATTTGTGGAAGGGGGTTTTTGTCAGAGGCTTTGAAACTGGGAGGGACTGGGCTTTTCTTCCGTCATTGTCACAACAGATTCCACTTACAAGTTGGAAACGGATCCAATCTAGATGTTGTGCCACGAAAAGAGTCGGCTTGAAGACCAGATTGAAAGGTACAGAGAAATCATATCAGGGATTCGCATTGAAGTGATGAAAAATCGAGATCCACATATAGCGAATAACCATGCGTCCTTACCTTTGCCAAACTTTGCAGGGTCCGAGTCGCGCAAAGGATTGCTTGCTTCGGAGATCTCATGAGCTAGAAGTTTTCATTATCATGAAGTGACACAATCAGCATCTCATCTACGAAGACTAATGGTGAGTGTTTTCGAACCTGTGTTGATGCCAGATATAGTTTCTGTTGATTCTGAGCCCTCTGCTAACTTTCCGATATCTTTTGCGCTGTTGAAGACATCGAGAGCAGGTGATCTTTTGAGTAGCTTATTTTCAAAACTGTTGGGTAGATGTGGTGCTATTTCAGAGATTGAGGAAGTGACATAGCGCAGGAAGATGTGAGTTTTCTGATGTGTGATTTGGAAATATATAGATCAGATGACTGGAAGGCACCTTGCGAAGATTCGTGGGAAAGATGTGCATTCCTCTTGGCTCCGTACCAGATACTCCCATCTAGCTGAACAAATTGGGATTCGATAGCTGAGAATGAGGTTTGAAGTCCGGAGTTTGAAACCTGTAAGCAAGATTTTCAGAACTTTCCGTTCTACAATTCGACGTCGAAATGATTATCAAGATTTACCTCACTGGGGAGTGAAAGTGACTTCGAGCTTGTCCAGATCTTCGAACCGTTTGGAAGGGAAATATCTTCTCTCCACGGCCTGTTACTTTGTTCAGGTGGGATGTTTACATCCTCGGAAGTTATGACATTGAAGCTTAATGCTAAGTGGAGTAGGATGACAATGTGTGAAATGTGTACTGATGTTGGTCGCATCTCGGAAAATCAACGACCTCGTCAGGCCACTGTAAGTGAACGAGGGAAATAAAAAGTCTTCTCAGTCAGGTCTGAATCTTCGCTGGCCGTTCTTCCAAACGCGTTTTCTTGAAACAGTCGATACGAGATGCGAAAGATGTGTTTGTGATGTGATTGAAAAAATGGTAGTACAACAGAAATGTGATGTGATCTTCTTAACAAGGGTTGTGCGTTTCTGGATTCGCTTGTATGCAAGATGAGTCTGAAAAAAGGTGACGTGATCTTGCAAAGCAGGAATTGAAGAACGCAACGGAGCTCGGCTGCATCATCAACTTCAGTCACGTCACATACCCTGAGACCATACCTCCGTGGCTTCCAATCAATCGAGCCCCCTTGTTAGTACAATAGGGGATGAGAACAGTACCCTGGCTAGCCTTCCGAATCCAAGTTCCAGGTGCGCCGCGAAACACTGTATTTCTCGAATGGTTACTCGCATCAGAGGGACGGTCACCAGTCGAGTCTATGTAGTCGAACAGATGCTCCCAACCCTGTTCGGCTTCATCCGATTTCAAGTTGCTTCGAAAAATGCAGATCAAAAAAATCACATGTTTGGGCCAGTTCGCAAATTTTGGGTTCAGAGAGACCGAGAGATGGTTATGTTTGCATTATCAGAGATTTGAAGGCCTATTTGAACTTGCAGTCTACAATTGACATTGATCATTTCTCCAATGTCCTAGTCAATGAATATCATCTCTGAAGGGCACCTTGAGGTCAATCAGAAGCTGATGAGGTCTGATAGGTGATGCCGCAGACTCATACATAGGCCATCTAGAATTTGAACTGGGTTTTGAGCCCGACATCTTGTTCTTCAAAGTGTGCGAGCAGCGACAAACAAAATCGGACTGGTGTACATAAAAAATTGATAAAACAATCAAACACCAGCAGCAACTCTGACAGGTGTTGTCCTCATTGCTTCAAGACACACAGGAAGAAGAAGAACAGTGTGATGTTAAATCATTGTACTTTTCTTCAATATTGAAACAACTGAAAAAACTTGACACGATCAGAAGATACAAACAACTCCCTCTGGAGGAACAGACGCCGCGTTTTTCATTGCTCATTGACATGTGACGAGTCATCAAGATTGGTATTGTGACTTTACATACTAGATCACGAAGATTGGAAAGTAGGATAAATTTGGATCATCATTCAAATGACGAAAAAAAGACGCGAAGGCTACATTTAGACTAACTAAGGTGACCGAACAGGGCTGGCAGAGACTGGTTGTACTCTTCTACCTAGAGCCGTCTTGAACATTGATCGGAGTTTATGCATACTCATTTGGTACTTGGATTTGAAGTGGCCGTACCAAACCAATACCTTACTTTTAGGTGGAGTCCTAAGTGTAAGAGGGATTCCTCGTCGATTGAATATTTCTTGCACATCTGTGACGAGGGACCAGTTGACCCCGTTTTGCTTGAGATATGATTGAAGGTACCACTGATATTGTGTGCGTGCTTCTTGTGCTAACTTGTAATTTGACCGTGTTTTTGAAGTTTCGAAGATATAATCCCTCTCCATGATTGCGTTTGCCCACTCTTTGACCTTTTCTATGCTGGCATCTTTGGCTGGAAAAATCTCGATGGTTGATTCTGGTGAGTAGAGGTAGTGAGAGACTTCATCAAATGTTGTTTGCATAGGTGGCTTTTGAGCAATAGATTTGATGTCTTTGCCTCTTTTCTCATCGTCAGTCAAACTTTTGGGCCATGAAATTTTCGTGCCCGTGGCTGATAAATTTGGTTTTAGTGATCAATTCCTTACAGATGCATGATATTTGAGAGAGAGGATAAACTCACGGGGTTTTTTAGCATCTTGAATCAGGGATGGATTTATCTCGTTTCCAGATGTCATTTTTCTCAAGGAAATCACTTCTGCGTGCGTTTTTTGAATGGAATTGTAGTTCAAAAACATTTTATCATTGATACCGAACTTGACGGATTCCTCGAGGTTATTGACATATGCGCCTCTTCGTTTGTCAAGTATGTCGACCAGCTTCTCAATGGTTTTCATATCGCTGTTGCCATCAATCACGGCTTGATATAGGTCTTTTTCTGCGTAAAGTGCAAAGGATGCATCGAGAGTGAGGCGCTTTTGTCTTGCCATGATAATTTCCGGGTCCATGTTTTCCAACAAGGCGGCTATCAAGGGAGTCCTGGGCGGTCTCTCGCGAGTCATAACACCGTCTGTCAATTCGAATACGGACTTGTCGAAACGCGTGTTTATGGCTTTCAGGGTTGCTTTTTGGTCGACTATTGACGACGATGAGCTCGGAAGTGAGCTTGACTTCGTCACTTCAAATCGGAAAAAAAGATGATAGAGAATACAGTCAGAAGTTACGATTGAACCTTTTTATATATGTAGACGAGTGGTTTTTTCACTGACAAACTGAAACCGGCTCCAATCTGGATGGTGTGCCCCGAAAAGAATCCGCTTAAAGACCAAATTGCAAAGGACGAAAGAGCAAAATCAGGTGTTTGCGTGGAACTGGTGGCGACGAAAATGTAATTGATGAATTTGCATTGCTTACCTTTGCCTAACTTTGAAGCGTCGGCGCCGCTCAAGGCTTTACTTGATCCCGAAACCTCACGAGCTGAAATTTCATCATCATGAAGGAAAGAAATCAGGATCTCATATACAAACACTGATGGTGAGTAATCTCAGACCTTTGTTAAGATCAGATATAGTATCTACTGCTTTGGCCGCCTTGGCCGCTTTTGCCGCCTGTGCTGCGTCTTCAATGCTTCTCCCGCCGTTAAACATACCTTCCAGTGCTCTTTTGACCCGTTGTTTTGTTGAATGCTTACGATGATGTAGTCCCTCTTCAGCGTGGCAGGAAGTGACATGGAGAGAAAAACTGTAAGTGTGATATTTCGTAATGCGGAAATATACAGAACAGACAAGAGAAGGGCACCTTGCAAAGATTCATGGAAAACATGAGCGTGCCCCTTGGCCTCGTCCAAATTACGGCCATCGGAGTAAGTGAATTGAGATTCAATTTTTAAAAACGAGGTACGAGGTTCCGAATTCGAAACCTATCAACCAAGATGTTAAAATGTGCCGTTCTCGATGATTTTGATCATGAATACATCCACCCACCCTAAATCTTACCTCACTGGAAAGTGAAGATAGGCCCAAGGTCTTCCAGACCCCGAAACCGGCTGAAGCAGAAGTCTCCGGGCTCAATTCGGTGTTGAGCTTGTCGGGTTGAATGTTTTGGTCTCTTTTGAGGCTTATTGCAGAGGTACTTAATGACAAGTCGAGTAGGAAGGCGATGAACGCAATGTACGTTGATCTCCGTTTCATTTCGATCGAATCACACTCTTGTCTGGCCACGTGAATGTGAAAAGGTGATCAAAAACTGTGTGTTTTGTAATGTGAGTTCACCTGGACGTTCTCACTTGAAGAAAGAACGAAAATGAAACGCAAAAAATCAGATGTGATTGAAAAAAGTTGTATGTTACAGGAATGTGACGAAAATGATGGTGAAATCCTCAATGATGGTTGTTCATCTGTGAGTTCGCTTACAATACGCAAACGGATATATCTCAAACACAGGGTGGAAGAGGGTACACACCGAAAGATGAAGTCGTCATCATAGCTCGGGTTTGAGCATTGCTTGCCAGCTTGGGGCAAGTCGTATACGTTGAAGGGACTAAAATCGCTTCGAAGGGTCAACCTGACTTGTTCGTGTTAACGGCACCTGTGATCAGGAGGACCCTAGCGTGCACAAAACTAGAAACGATGCCAAATTCCGCCGTGAACCGGGCCGAATTCCGCCCCTTTTGGCCCTTGGGCACTCTCGCCTCTATTCACTTGCGCTCCGACGCGTCTGGTGACCATCACTATGTCGCAAGTTTTCGTCTCGCTTTTACTCTTCCTGTACCATAACCTGATTCAGGCCTGACGAGACCCTTTTCGCGATCACGAGACCGAGTCCTACCTACCTGCCAAGCAGGGTCTACAAGAGCTCACTGTGGCTTTATTTGTGACTTGTAATCATCCGGCTTGCCTACAATCATCCTGATGAGGATTCAGGAGATCGTGTGGTATGTACATCGTGGACTGTGACATGTAGCGGAGATTTTGCCTTGTGACCAACTTTTTTCTCATGTGTCATTCCGGTCTACATCAAGGAGATCACCCGGGGTACTATGATCAAATGCGTATATCGAACGCCGTATATCTCATATTTAGCTTTCTGTGCCACTGGCGGTGTAACTGCTACATCAGAGATATGTACCAAGTCTACGGTGGCTCTAAAGTACGGAAGCCGTGACGTGAAGTGACCGCCACGCTGTTTCCAAATTTCGGATTTCGGATTTCGGATTTCGGATTTTTGATTCTTGATTTCGAGACCACGATGAGCCCCTGCATAATAC
>KZ122511.1:5853-20702 GCA_002157025.1 Melampsora abietis-canadensis | reverse complement strand
AGAAGAGAAGAGAAGAGAAGAGAAGGAGAGTTTAAGGAGAGTTGTAAGTGAATAGAGATTTGATGATGTGATCATGTGATGATCAACAGTAAAATGCAAAGACCAACAAGAAAATCAAGAAATAAGAAAATCTATGACTTCACATTGAGACTGAAGCATATGTACATCTTGACCTTATAAACATCACACAAATCAAAATACTCAGTACAACTCACAGACCAATTATCACTTTACCTCTTAACATAACTCAAAGCCAACTTGAAAAAAATCAGGAATATCTGCAAGGTTTGCATTGAGAATTCAACAAAACAATCTACTTAGACATATTACTCATAATTACAACAATTCTTCCCAAAGGTTCAAAACCAAACTACAATGATCTCAGTTCAAAAGGTAATTCCACTACTCTGGTATGTTGAGCAAGAACTTGTTTAAGTTTGCCTTCTTGTAATGCATGAACAACTTCACTTTCATGCCAAATCGGATTATGGGTTTCCGGATTCGGTTTAGGATCAAGTGTAAGAGTATATTGGATCTCTAAAGCAGATAAAGCGCCACCATAAGCCGAAGAAATACCTAACAAAAACCAAGACCAAATCCTTTTCTTTCAGCACCGATTCACCAAAGCAAAACAGCAACGACCTTTTTTTGTCCAACATACCTGTATCGATTAACAAGATTTTACCTTGACATCTACCTAAGATACCTTTGAATTGAGGAGTATGCCCCATGATCAATCGCCTGACCTTCAACAGACTGATGGTCTTTTCAATCTGATCACAAATCAATTCTTCATTCTCTTCTAATGCATAAGACCTTTCCCAAAGCGGACCATGAGCAGAATAAAACATTTTTTCTTCGGTGGGTGTATTGGAAGGTAATCCACCTGTTGCCTTAGCGTTTTGTAAGGCGCGGCTCAAGAACGATTGTCCGATCCGATTCATCTCTGTGATGCCTAAGTTTGCATATTCAGGGGTGATTCCTCCGTGTACGAATGCAGCTGCTGAGGATAAGAACGGGTTCTCGGTTGAAGGATCTTGGACAGTTTCAAAGTAAGATGGATGATCTGATGGTTGATTACTAAGGTTCGAATTGATGGAAATGATGTATGGAACTCTTGCAGTCGTATTATAATTCTTTAGCCATGTTTGTCCTATCCATCCCTCTGAAGACATTAGTTTACGTCGGTTCTTCTTACCGCCAAACGTCTCGATATCGTCATCTGTGACATACCTCCAATCTCCTAATGCGTTCATATACTAAAAACCAAATATTCAAGATCTGATCAAATGTTGGAAAATATAATCAAGCTACAAAGAAAAAAAATAGAGTTTGGAAGGGTCTTAGTGAAGACTAACCTCATGATTTCCTAGTAAACTCACAACAGCTCCTCCAGCAGCTTTAGCTTCATTTTGTAATCTATCCATCAACTAACGGCCAACCCGGATCAGAATCCGATCAAAAGACCATCAGTTTTCTTACATTTCAACACATAAGAAGAAACCAAAGAAACTAACCTGATAAAGCACAATCGTATCTCTACCTCTATCCACAATATCCCCCGTCTGTACCAAAACCGTTTTCTTTCCGATCCATTTATTCCTCGTATCAATCACTTCAGCTAGTCTTAAGACCCTAATCGCATGAGGCAAATCTCCATGCAAATCTCCAATGGCTACTACTCTTTGTTTGAATTTCGTTGTGGTTGTTGTTGAAAAGGTTTGATGGGTGGAAGGAATGGGTTTGGAGGGTGCGAAGTAAGGTTTCCATATGTATTGGTATGTTATTAGGATTGTGGTGATTAGGATTAAGATCCGACGAGAACGTGACATTTTTGGCGAGGCGGTAGTTTGAGTTGATTTGATGTGATACTATTCGGTGTGGATTGATGAGTGATTGTTTGATTGGTGCCGCGTTGAGGAGGATGACTTCATACAACATGAAGATTGGGTAGCAACCTCGATAAACGCATATCAACGATCGAGGGCTCAGCCAGCCTTGTAGAGGGGGAAAGTACCATATGTAAACACATAAAGCATATCCTGTGATCTGTCACTGTTTTGCAAGTAGTGTGAAGCCAGCCATTGATGGATGTGCTCAAAGAGTTGAGAGTAGTATGTATATACCTGGGTTTGATGTTCACACAGCACAAGAGTTCTGAAAGATCTGCCAGACTGGTGTAAATATCCCTTCCACACTTACTTGGCAAAATTGCTATGTATGCTACAATTTTATTCACTTATAACAACACTTTTCTCTCCTACCACCTGTCCTAATCTGATTCAAAGATAAGATTAATTTGCATATATTCAGATACTACACCATTGATATCACAGAAGTCAAGGGAAGGCAAAAATATAGAGAGTTATAAACAAGTTGTTGCTGTAAAGAAAGGTTCATTATGAGCAACTAATGGTCAGCAGCTCAAATAGGCTTTGTTACCTATGCAAGAAATGATCTGTACCTGCGGTGAAGCTCCAAGATGAGCAACTAACAACCTTTTTTTAAAGTGAGAGTTTGTGAGAAAATGTGGAACTCTTCCGGCTCCTGAATTTTGTAAGCCTCATCTGGATCTGGCTTCAGGTCTTGTTAAGACCTAACCACCACAAGACACCTTTCCCTCACCTATGTAGCTAAGCCATGCAAGGGAAGAGCACTTCTTTGCACAAAAGTATCCAGTTATAAAATCGAATGCATGTATTGATACAGGACCTAGAGAAATCAGAAATCTTAAATTAACATCTGATTGCTGATGCTTGAAAAAGATGAAAGTAACTTGAGAAACACTGACCGCTTCAAATTTTTGAAGCTGAACTCCAAAATTGTCATGAGATTTTGCCTCAAAGCTTGTCATTGCCTGCAATGCTAGCTTGCAAAGGACTTCAAAGGTGTCTTTCTCACATAAATAATCCAGAAACTTCTCATTGTAGTTTTTGAAGGCAATGACATGTAGAATATATTCTAAGATGGGGTCAGTTGGTTTGAGCGTATTCCATTTTCCCTCTCTTGACATTATTTGAGTGAATAGAATTTGTAAATAGTCAATCAATTTTGCTCTTTGATCAATGCTGTCACAATTCAAAGCCAGTACGCCCCAAAAAGGCTTCATGGTCTGCTCGGATAGAGCTCCTTGAAGGATAAGTTGCTTCTCAAGTGTTGCCCGAAGTTTGGCTGCTGCAAAGGCTTTCTCTAGACTCAGTTTGAGAAACCAAATCCGCATTCATCAGTATTCAGTAGGTTGTACATCCTGAGTTCTTCACTTACCCCTTCTTGTAATATGAGGTAGTAGACTTTCAGCACGTGATCCGAAAGCCTTAACTCCTGGGTAGGATTCATGTAAAATTTGTGCAAATTGCATGGTAATCTCTTCAGAGTCGCGCAATAAGGCATCAATTCCATAGCTAAGTCGTTTGTTTTGTCTGCTTGTCAAGTCAAGGATTCTAAGTAGCTTTCCCCACTGGTCTTTCTTGAGTTTTCCTTCTATCATCTTTCTTAAGGCTGGTATGAATTCATTAGGGTCGGTATGTGAAGGATTTTTGAGTAATGTGTAAACTTTCCTTATTGGTTCATTCAATGACTTATCTTCAAGCTGAAAGATTCGGTCAAATTCACAAATTTTTCTACAAGTTGTTCTATCTGTGATCAATCCTAAAAATTTGTTCCTGCTGAGGAGATGGTGTTCCTGCATATGTAATAAGAATTGAATGATATATCTTTCTTCAAAAATGGCACCTGTTTGTGATAGTGGATTGTGGGGTTGTTTGAGTTGAACTATGATATCCTCTGTGAATTGTGAAGCACTTGGGTCTTTGATGGGGATTTCTAAACTGCGGAAAGATTCTAGAAACCCCCCAAATTCCAGTGATGGACGTGCAGCAGAAGATTTCAATTGCTGTAGAACTCTACCTATCAATGCAGACCGCTGAAATGCTTCCCAGACAGCTGTTGATTCAACCGGACCATCAGACACCATCATTTCATCAGTTAAATCAAAACACCCACTTTGTTCTGATGGCTGCCCATTTTCTACCCACATGTCCTCAAATATCTTTCTCAGGCGTGGGTCTAGAAAGAAGGTTGTGTGTTATTCAAAACACAAACAAATTCAATTGAACAAATACAATCTGACCTTTCAATACGAAAACTTCCAAATCGCCTTGAACCTCAGAGGCTTTTATTTTATTCAAGGCGACAGAAATTGCGTTGCTCTTCTCTTCCGGGACTTTGCATTTGAGGCACGAGAGGACCCCCACAACCCATATTCTTTCCCTCAGTCCCAATGAGTCAAGTTGAAGGGCAAGATGATCACAAGTGATACTGGCGACTATGTCCTTTGCCAATCCCTCAGGATTGTAACGCTTTGAAGGAAAATCAATGCCCAATCGCACAACCTCATATGCTAGATCATGTATAAAAGGGATATGTTCATTTGCATACATTGCTTTGGGAGCAATCTTATAATAAACATCCCAGTTAGGTATTCTTGAACTTTCTGGTATTCCACTTGCTGCCTCCCGTAGAGTTTCCAGCCCTTGACTCAGAGCCTTACTGGTTGAAAGACCTATCTGGGAGATCCTACTTGGTATGGGTATCAAAGTTTTTGAATAGCCTCCTCCTGAGCTTTGAGTTTCCTTTCCAGTATTGCTAAGGCGAGGAGACACTTCATCTTCCAAGAGCGCCTGCCGAAGATTTTCCTCAAGCGGACAACAAAAGATCGTGTCCACAAGGATCAAAGTTAAGAGTAAATGGAGAACTATACTATGAGAAATTGCTTTCATGCTTATATAAGGTTGGCCTAAATGGCTTCTGGTAGTTCTGAAGTTTGTTATACTGGGAAAAAGGTCGGGGCTGATCGAATCCTAATAGATTTTATAAACTTTTTCTGCCATACATAGCATCACAACTTGCCACGAAGTACAACGTATCTGACAAGTGATTGCTCATGCAAACATGTTAGAGGCTGCGTGATGCTTTTTGAGTATGATGAATTGTAGATTGAGCAAAAGGCAATGTTGATTCTCCGAACGTTCCATACCTTCTCCCAAGATATCTCAAATATCCAAACAACCAAGGAAGGTATTGATGTGATGGGTTCCTTCATGGCGAGCTGATATTACTATTCATGTGTCTATCTACATGTACATATACAATCACTTCTATATCAATATTTGGCTTGTGCATATATTTGCGGAACTATATGTTTAAGATGTCTGGTTGAGAATCTTCTGTAAGTCAACAACAAAGGGAAAGCTCGTTGTGTTTGGATAAAGTTGCTCTTTTGAAGCTGGCAGCCACACGACTGACTTTCACAGTTCCGGTACCGGTCCCGGATGATCGACATTTTGGGCGTCGAGACCCGTGAATCGCGACGCGTGAAGGAAGTTGAGAACCCGTGACTGACACAAAGTTACAAGACTCGGCTCACGTTTCAAACTTCATCATCTTCAACTCATCACACTTTCTCTCAAAACCACATCCTTCTTCCAACTTCAACGCGTTTTGTTATCCCCGTTCAACTCTAACACCCTCTGACTCTTCGACTTCTAGTTCTTTGAGATGAATCGCCAGGTTCGAAAATCTATCCTTTCTATGATCATTCGGAATTCATATTGATTGACCTTTAAACTGTTCTACATTTGACTTGATAGCTTACCAAAGGGGCTGTGCTCAAGCTTCATAAAGAACAAAAAGAAGACATACCCGATCTCGTTCTTCAAGTACTTTCTCTAAAACCTGTGGGAGTTCCTTCTGCTAGAGCTGCTACTACCGGACCTCAACGATGGAGGTCAGTATCTCTCTCTCTTTTCATCTTCTCACCCGTAAGACGTGATTCTGATCACGAATTTTGGGATCGTCCTTGATTCACAGACTAATGATTTCCGATGGAACTCATTTTATTACGGCTATGCTTTCAACCCAACTGAATCATTTGATAGATGAAGGATCAATGCAAAAGATGTGTATTGTCAAACTACCTAGTTATACCATCAATATGGTCGGAGACCGTCGAGTGGTCGTTCTATTGACTGTAGAAGTCATTGATAGTACTTGTACCGAAAAGATTGGTAATCCTATAGCATGTGATGCGCCAGATGGTGGAGCAGCTCGTCCTGTAACTGCTAAATCTGAACCTACGGCTGAAGACACCAAACCTATGGTGGCCGCTTCTAAACCTATGGTTACAAGCTCTAATGTTAAACCATCGATCAATTCTTCAAACCGACCTGGCGGACCCTCTGTGATCCCAATCATGGGTCTAAGTCCTTATTCCAACAAGTGAAGAACTTTCTCTCTCCTTTCTGATTCTGGAATTCTTGTCATCCTCCTAACGATCTTCTTTTCCGAACAGATGGAGAATCAAAGCCAGAGTAGTACAGAAATCAGAAATCAAACATTGGCATAATGCACGTGGTGAAGGAAAACTGTTTTCGGTTACTTTTTCCGATGAATCAGGTCAAATTAAAGCCACTGGATTTAACGATACCGTCGATCAATTATATGAACGATTGGTGGTCGGTGATGTTTTTTTCGTTTCGCGTGCAAAGGTTTCATTGGCCAAAAGACCTTTTAATACTTTACCACATGATTATGAAATCATGTTTGAAAATCAAACAGAAGTCGATGAAGTAAGTTAAGACTATGTCCATATGTTCAAAACTGACATTGATTTCATTAGTCTCATACTAATCATCTCATGGCTTCTTCTGATAGTGTGTGGATGCAGGTGATATTCCTTTGATCCAGTTGAACAAGTATATGCAACTTGGTCAACTAAGTGAAGTTGAAAAGGATCACGTCTGTGATATTGTGGCAGTCCTCAAAGATGCTGGTGAATTAGGACAGATTGTAACCAAACAAACCCAACGAGAAGTACGTGATAGGTCTACCATTCCAGTCTATCTATCGAGTTAAATCTGACGCAGTTTTGTTGTTCATAGATGTCGAAACGCGATATTGTATTGGTTGATCAATCTGCATTTTCAATTCGGATGACTCTATGGGGGAAACAAGCGGAAGATTTCAATGCACCAGTCGAATCAATTCTAGCATTCCAAGGAGTAAGAGTAGGAGATTACCAAGGCCGAAACCTAAGCATGGTCTCCTCCTCAATCATGGCCGTCAATCCCGAAATCCCGGAAGCCTTTGATTTACGAGGATGGTACGATACAGAAGGAGCGACTGTTGCGATCCAAAGTCATTCAGGTGTGGGGAGTGTAGGGATGGGCAACCAAGCACCGATCACTGCAGAGAGTTTGAAATCGATTGCTCAAGTGAGACAAGAAGAATTAGGACAAAGTGAAAAAGGAGATTATTTTAATTTAAGAGCTACAGTGGTGTTTGTGAAGAATGAAACTTTCTCGTATCCTGCTTGTCCTACTGAAAGATGTAATAAGAAAATGGTACAAGATGGTGATGATGAATGGAAATGTGATAAATGTGATAAAACTTATCCTGCACCTGATCATCGGTAAGGCTTTTGAGAATTCTATCATGAGAATGATCGAATGAAACTAACGTTTGTTTGATTTGGATGATGAAAACAAATTAGATACTTGATCCAATTAACAGTCAATGATTATTCAGGAGTAATGTATTTATCAGGATTCAATGAAGTAGGACAAATTCTCTTAGGCAAATCAGCCAATGAATTGATTCAATTACAACACGAAGAAGAGGATAAATTCAAAAAAGTGATCTCAGATGCTACTTGTCGTACTTGGGATTTCGTTTGTAGAGCCAAACAAGAAGTTTATAACGATACACCTAGAACCAAGTATTCGATCATTAGACTTGGGGAAGTGAATTGGAAAGAAGCTGGTTTGGGTTTGGCTGATTTAATTTTGAAGAATTATGGGGCTTGAATGGTTTGGTTTGACTTTAAAGGGGGAAATGAAAACAACTTTACATATCGATTGGGAACTTGTTTCACCAACTTTTTTTTGCTTGGATTTGGTTCATTTTTTCTATTTTTTTATTATCAAAAAACAAAACGTGTACTTTTTTTGGTTGAGGAGGTATTACTACTTAACTACATTACTAGCACTTTGAAAGTTATATATGACAACGAACTTCAGATGGCTTTTTGTTGAAGTTTCTTTTGGTCTTTTGGAAAGCTAGAGGGTTATTTATCGAAATAATATGTTGTGAATCAAGTCTTTGAACAGCTGTAGACTGTATGTATGAGGTTCTACATAGTTTTGTTTCTTTGTAGGATCCAATCCAGGTTATTTAAGTCAATGGGTTCTTTAGGTCTAACACGAATACTCTTTCAGATGGTGATGGATTTTTGAGCCTGTCTAACTCAGATTGCTAATGTAATTCGTACTTATGGTCAACAATCAGATCAAGTTTGAATTTACTTCTTTACCTTTGTATGCGTCAAACACATACACCTTGCAAGGTATGTCATTCCTGTTTCTCAACTTATCAAACTCAAACACCGATCGACTGCTCTTGATTTGATTTTGTTCAAGTATCCTGATCTATATGTGACATGATATAAACAGCGTAAAGAAGGAGAAAGTACATACGGTTCATGCAACAAATCTTGGAGTTCTTTAGCCATGTAAACACTTCGAGTGCACAACTTGAATACGTTTACTAAAAGAACAGATAACCAAAAACCCAATGTCTTTTGGGCGTCATTGACGGCAGGCGCCTCTCTCCGGAGAGCTAAGGCCGTGCCGTGAGTACGCAAGAGTATGATACTTTGCCTTTTTGTAACCGACAACCCAGGGGCATCTCCACACCTTGGTATTGTGGTCATGATCGATTTGGTACCCCTCTAAACGCCACCGAACGCACAACGTCAGCGAAAGACCTCGCGGATCATTATCATGTTTTTTGAATATTCCCTCTACTCTGTCTTCCTTCAAAGAAACAAGATTGGTTTCTATCCATGAAATCTGAAAGACAAATTAAAACAAACCATATTAGATAGTACATGAATACAAAGCTATATACACGGGTAGGTATCAAGGTATGAATCTTGAGTAATCAGGTTATCAGTACAAAACGACGTTAATGATAAAGGTAAATTGCTATTCATTGATCCATTGAGTCCATCCCTCTATTCACAATCATTTTTCTATTTTTTCAGCGTACTGATAACCTCAACATCATTTGAGAAGATTATTTGAAAAGGAGTGTGGTTTGAAGAGGAAGAGTTGGAGCAGAAGGCGATGGATTAGTGTTCGAATTTGAAATGGTAGGTAAATGAAAGAGATTTTAAAGACTTACACTCATAAGGTTCAATCCTTGTAGACTGATCATTAACTGAAAACCCATCATTCCTTTGAGCATTCAATTTCAAACGATTTTCCAAAACCACACTTCTGACTTTTTTCATTCTCCAATAAATATAAACAGCAGCCACAATAGTGATCACAAAAGATAAAATCAAAACAGAATACTCTATAATCTTCTCAGATTGAGATTTAGTTTTCTTTTCAACTTCAAATAATGTACCTAAATAAACATGTGATAATTGTTTGGGCATCGAAAGAATCGTTGCAGCTGAAAAGATCCAAACATTCATTCCACTAGTAGCTAAGACTGGTGTTAACAAATGACTTGGAATTGCTGAAAGTCTCGCTAAGAGTGCAATCTATTCAAAATCAAAACCAACATCAAAACAAAATCATCAATTTCACATCTATATATATAGAGTCAAATTGGAGGGAAAAAAAATCGAAACACTCACCCAAAATCCACCTTCTCTAATCACTATACTCAACGTAGCAAAACTCATATTCTTTTCTTCATATTTCTCTGCACGAGCTTTACAAGCATATTTAAAAACGAAGAAATTCGCTAATTCTCCTAAATAAGTCCCGATTGAAACTATACCAAATCCGATCCAAAGTCCCCAAACTAAACCACATATCAAAACTATAATCTAAAGTTCAAACACACAGATTATATTAGGAACTTGATTGATTGGATTTAATCAAAATGATTTGATTTGATGAAAAATATATAATCACCTCGTGTCCAAGTAAAGGTGGGAAGGAAATAATAATCAAGATTAAAATTGGAATAATCCAACCTATTTCGAAATTTCCTACTTTTAATTCTCTTAAATCTTCTGCAAAAGGTTTCAAGGTTTTAATGATTTGACGATGATAAACTTTCAAAAACGCCAAAACAAACGATTTTTGATTAGTCAACTTGGAAATCGGATTCTTTAATAAATCATTAGGAATATAGGATGGATAGGGGAAAAGAAGTTAAGTTTGTGTACGAATCGATTTACTTGTGATAAGTGCAATTATTATAACGACTAGGATAGCAATAATGTACCATTTTATTTGACGACGACGTAAAAATCTGTGAATGATTTTTTTGATAATAATTCCAAGGAAAAAGAAACCCCGAAAAAAATCAAGATCAGTTTGATTGAACGTTTTCAAGATAAAGAAAAAAAGGAGTATAAGAATCATTTGTGTCAAATCATTTCTAACTCAACTTATTTCGGAATTTTTGAAATCCTTTCAACGATTCAGTTTCTAATTGTAGATCAGTTTGTTCTTTGTAGCCAAATTCATCATTTGTCGTTCTTGCAGATGGAAGGTGATTCAATTGAGCCAAGGGATGTTGCTGAGGAGGATAATAGGTTGGTGAAGTGTTCATATCGTCTCCATGAGGAAGCTGAATCGAATGAGAAGCGCCGTTCTGCATAATCTTTTCTTGACGGGATGAGCTTGAATCTTTCAAAGATTCTAGCTTCAAGTTGTTCAGAAAGAAAGGTTACTGCGAGAGTTGGATAGGGGCTTAAAGCAGTTGAGAGCTCGTTGTGGTTGGTAGTTAGGAAGTTGATTGAGGTGGCGTTACTTTATATGCAAACCCACCGTGAGAAACAGCGTTACCATGTGTACAGTGTATCTCACCTTCGATCAAGTGAGCTGTCTAATCAGAGTGAAATGGTAAAGGTCTTTCAAGCTGACCGACCGAGCTTTGGTGAACGAAACTCAATAAATTCGGACGAATGAGCACCGAAGCGGTTTGAAAATCCAATAAGATGTCATCAACCCATCAAGATGAATATCCAAATAGTATCAATGGGAGGAAAAGTTTTGTCACACCTTGGATCTGTGAGACTCAGACTCAGAGATACGAGTTATCGGAGAAATGAACACCGAAGGCAAATTGTACAGATTCACTTCACTTTTGTATGTATCTTGTAGGTAGGTACGTACATATGTAACAACAAAACCTTCGTCGTGACATTTTAAAAAGTGATTTTTTTTTCAACTTTCTTATATTGTAGGAAAACCGTATTGGAACGCCTCTGATTCGTTTGAAGGAAGTCATGAAAACTCATTGAAGAAGTTAACAAATCTTTCACAAATCAAAAGGTTTCAATCGAATTCAAACTGAACGCCATTGATGAGAATCACATTGTAGTCATATTCTTGGCGTAAGAAATCGATTTCTCCAATACAGATTGAATTGCTTTTCTCGGTGTGACTGCTTGAAAGTGAAATACATGTGTGAGTCAAAGATCATTCAAATTATCTTCAAGCAGCCAAGATAATTTGTGTAGCTTCATGTTGTAGCTGATATGAAGTGACCATTTTTCAAAATGAACATTATCAGACAAATTTCCTTCCTATGCACTTTTTTCAGTACATGATCGGAGTCACACAAAACTTTGAGCTTCAGATCAGAATCATAAACAGTCATTTACAAGCTACATAGCCAGTGAACTCTTGTTGTAATTTCCTTTCTACACTCATTTGGGTCATCTGACTTACACTAAACTTTGAGCTTTAAAATATGTAAGATGAACAGTCGTTGAAAAACGTTTAATACCGTTCCTTTTACATGTTCACTGATGAGAGAAAAGGGAAACCACTTTGATCTTTAGGGAACTTGCATCAACTTACGATCAGATAGTAATCATACCACAAAATGTCCCTTCGAATCTTTTCATAAATGAAATGCAATGAGTTTTGCAAAGTGCGTTTCAAAACTTGAGTAGGTTGATTGGTTTTAGGTAGAATATATCTTTTTCAACTTGGAAATTTCTTTTCTTTTTCTTACACTTTATTCAACAAACATCGATTGAAAATTTCTTTTTACAATCTTTAATTAATCTAATGAAAAAAGAAAATCATCGGTCTTTTACATAGGAAAAAAAGTGTATACAAGATAAAATGGGTTTGCACACACTGACGTGCAAGGTTTACAATTCGAATGAAGAAGAAAAATGCACAGAATAAGATTAAAGAAAACCCATGATTCGTTCAAGACCATCGATTTGCAATTCGAAACGTTACATTTGGGGAGGAGGAGGAGGAGGAGGGCCAGGTTGCCTGAAAACAGGTGAAATGATTGAACAAAGCATAAGTTCGCAAATATGATCAGACAATTCAAGATGGAAGACTTACATATTAGGAGCATAACCAGGTTGAGCAAAGACAGGAGGAGCGAAGCCAGCAATCATAGGTTGAAATGAACCTAATTCAGCTTGCCAATCTGTAAAGAAATCAAAAATAGAACAATTGAAGGATCTGTTGGAAATCCGAGATCTTAAATCGATTGAATCAAAAAAAATGCTTACTACAGATACTACAATGCCAAATATCTTTACTTTTTAAAGGAATCAAAGGTACACAACAAATCTGAAAAAAGAAAATCCAAAATCCAAATCAGATCCAGTTTGTGTATGAAAAAGATGATGAGAGATGACCCACTTCTATCCACATTCTACTATCAGCTTGAAAAACGCTACCGTTATGACACCGAGGACAAATTCTAGGTTGACCGTCTCCACCACCTTGATTGATTTTGGTTGGACAACCAATCCTATGGAGAAGCCCCACCATCGAGATGAAAATCCGAAATGCGGTAGGGAAGCCTGATGAGGGTTATGGGTTGGATGACTTACGAGATACAGATGCATATATCGTCACACATTTGATGTTAAGAATCGAGTTTGGGTTTTTCTTGAGAAGATGGGTTGTTGTTGGATTGTTGAAAATTGAGGGTAGGATGGGTTGAAAGATATGTAAAAGTGAGGAATGGGTTCAAATTCAAATTGGAATGAGACTGAGGGTTTGCAGTTTGGTTTGGATTTGGAGAAGCGTGGCGATGATCAGCAAAATGAGATATGTATTGCGAACCTTAAATTTAGTTGATCATCACTGTCACCAGGCGTGATTGGCGTGATGAGGCGGTGCAAAACTATAATCTCCAACGCTTGCCGCATACACTCGGTCTCAAATTATACTTTCGCGGTTTGTGAAATACGTGCATCCATAGTGACATTCAACAGACGGATATGTCAACTGTTATTTATCTTGGCACTCGGCAGGACTTGGCTTTATGACTCACTTTGACCTACATCCTTCATCAAACTTGATAGGAATCCAAAGTTCACACTAAGCATCTTTGGCAAAGAATCCAGATGAGAAGAGAAGTAAGCAGTGCATCAAGATTCAAAAGTCATTGAGATCATTGATCTAGTGACTCTGGAAGACTTTGTGAGGGGATTCATGAAGATCTTGGCTCAAGGAAACTTGAGTCTCAATTGTACAACATGCTCAAGAATCAATTTCAAGATTCGGATTTGGAAATAAATTGACTTATGAGTCATGGTCAAAAAAGAAATCGAAAAAGGTGTACACCAAAAGAGGGCTTCTTGATTAGTCAGGCGCGTGCAAGCCCCCTGTGCCAGGAGTGGAGCCATCCACAAAAAACCCACCTGGCACAGTGGAATATGTGTTAAGCTAGCAGACAATGACTCGTTGGCTTTCATTTGTTCAATCTCATGCCAATGCCATATGACCCTCGAATAGTAAAAATAACAAATTGTCTTTGATTGCGCTGAGAAATCGTTCTAAAAGGCCCTTTTGTCCAACTTTGTATTCCTTTGCAGCCAGATGCATTAGATGACGAGTTTCCAATTTCTTCGCCACAATAGGTGTTTTCTCAAAAAGTCAAGATTCAAGTACATAGTTTGGTGATATCAGTCATGTGTGGAGTTCCAGAAGGGCAATCTGCTTCGCGCTCATGTGGGTGGCGCTGGAAGGCCCCGCTGAATGCAAAATCGATCCAGCAGGCTAAGCTTCAGAGTGGAGTATATAAAGCACAAGTCTTCAGGACTTTAAGGGCCATCTTCACATCACTGTAGCTTACCTTGAGATTATCTTTGAGTTTTGTACACACAACTCAAGTTTTGTGAGGATAGCTACTTTGTGATTTTCTCCTAGTTCCTAGCTCATCTTAAGCTTATCTTCATTCTTAGCATCAGCTATCGTCCTTCACGCGCAGGTCTATGTCGTGTTTTTCTTTTTGTTCTTAAGAACTTTTGTTGCAGGGACTCAAGTTGTTTTGGAATTATCGTTTGTCGCATTGCAATCTGCCATAAGTTCAATTAAAAGTCAGAGTGTTGGGGCGTAGAAGTGAGACTAATTAATCATGAAAGGTGACATCATCGATTTTGATTACAAATAATTAAGTACAAATTCATAATAAACTTAATTATAGAAAAGAACTTAAAGGTATCCTTAATGCTCTTTGCTCAATCTACAAGAAATCGATCAAATTTTATCATCTTGAATTTTTCAAACAAAGATTTTAAGTAAAATGAACAAACAAGAACAGTAAAGCTTCCGATTGTTCTTCATCTTTGGTTTTCTTTCTTCTATCCGCATTTTTGAAAATCTACTAGAGGCTAATACATCTTAATCGATCGTAAAATGTTCAACTCCAACAGATCGTCAGAATCAACAACTTCAAGCGGAATCCTTAACCCGAACGAAGAAGAGATCGAAGGAGACGAATATCCAACCCAACACCATGCAGGAAAAGTAGGTCTAGGACCTCAATGTGAGTTACCTTCT
>KZ122496.1:0-11431 GCA_002157025.1 Melampsora abietis-canadensis | reverse complement strand
TCATATACCTTCAATACTATATCAATAAATCTCAATTGCATCATAACACAATGCCTCTATACAACAAATACATTCTTCTTAACCCCATCCATTGATTACAATTTACCTTACACTAAACTGTGATCTAACCATAAAAAAGCAAATATGTAACAATCATACAACTGATGAATGAAATCTCAAAAGGATTTCAAGCAAATTTCTCATCACTCAAACTCGTTGGGCTGGGTAAACATCTCACAGTTGCAGGCATCATTTCGGTCGAACTGAGATCCCTACTCGTTTGACGACACGCTACATTCTCGGCTCGATATGAGAACAATAACCGTCTAGCTTGTTTGTTCATAACAAACTCGATGCTAAGAAACCATGGATGATGAAGTTAGGATTCATATGGCTTTTGACTCGGAATCGAATCAAATTCACTCAACCAATTGCCTCCGATGCAAAACGGACCATGTAATCCCTATAGATACAAAAACCAATCGATCAGAATCTCCGATCTATTGGAAGGTGATCCTTACTTACGATTTGTGTCACGATCAACCAAGTTTTATCTCTCAAGAAGCTGGGATCTCGATACGACAACTGCAACCCAAGCCAAGATTTAGAAACCTAACCAAGGGATTCCGACTAGAAGAGTATAATGACCATCACTCACTTGCCAGGACATAACCGGGATGAACATGACTGTGAAAAGATAAACAAAGACAGCATGTGTGATGACAGCCCGATGTTCTTCTTTCAACCGAGCGTGGATCCTTGCAAACTGATCATGCTGGTCTTCGGTACGAGTAGCGGCTGTGAAGGTGGCCTCTGCTGTTCTTCGACGGAGTGATCCAAGTGAGATGATCAAGACGGGTAGGTATATCTCATCCCATCAAATGGAAGTTCAGCGAAAAAGCATGTCTACGGCATCGATCGATCTGACTCACTATGCCTAAGAAAGCCAAGTCAGATAGCCCAAACATGATTCCTAGTCTGAATAATTGTGCAATTCGATCCTACAGAGTCATCTCTATTCGTCAGTGATCATCAACAGAAATCATATAAATAAGAGCATAGACCTTACTCGATAGATCACCAACTGTCTGGCAGGCATCAAGGTAAGTATAAGCTCTATAGGCTTATAATTCGTACTGTCATGCGTCCTAGCCTGGAGATATAAATCAGAAAGGATCGAAGCCCGAAGATGTAACAGTTTTTGAAGCTGAAGATCTGCTAGATAAAAAACAATAAAGATTCCGACTTGAAAGAAAAAAACCCATCATAAACTGATTAACCCGAGTAAACCCCCCCAAAAGAAAAGAGAAGTGTGATGTGTCATACCGATAGGCCAGATTGCTATTAAAACAAAGAACGCGCTTAGGAGTTTGCGATAGGGGGTAGGGAGCGACCATTTGCTTCGATGTTGAACTTCTTCACTCCATGTCTCGTCCCACAGAGTCGAGATACATTGACAAATACAAACCCAAATGAATCCTAAACCAAACCCAACCCCTTCAGCACATCGAAACAAAACACCGCGCATCAGATAGGGAAAAAAGGCAATCTACCCCTGTGGATTTGGGATAAGGATCAGTAAGGGTTTGGAAGGGGAGGAAGGGGTGTGTGGAGGCGTACCATGAGCCTGCGAGAAGGATGGCGAGCTTGGTGGAGAAGAGGGTGAGCTTGCCCATCATTTGGGGTAGGTGGCCTGCATCTATGAGTTGTTGAAGTGTTAAGTCTGCTATCGTGACTGTGAATAGGGGTTTGAACACTCCGTGAGATTCTTTTTTTATTTATTTAACAAGAGGATGATTGGATGATGAAGATGATGAAGATGGAAAGGAAACAACAATGAAACACGTTTGTGGTTAGGCGTACGTAGAGTGAAAAAGAAATAAATCAAACACGTTAAATTAGGAATATCGATTTTAAGGATCCCAACTATGTATGCCAAAAAGAAACCATACAGAAGAATGAGAGGAAAAGTAAGTATAATTATAATCATTTTCTCTTTACATGGAAATTTTCGATCGAATCCTTTACATTTTTTTTGCAAAAGAAACAAATACTTACGACTAGTCGCCGAAAAGATCCGAAAAGTTTTGGTGATAAGTCTTACATAAATCAAATGAAGTGATTGAAGAAACATCCTATATATGTATGTACCTCCCCCCCCAAAGAAAACTCCCATAAATCATTTGGTACTACCACTTCGAAGACCACTTTTTCGATGAGAGCTACAGGCATTGAGGAATGATGCTTACACAAAGTATCCAAACATGATGATTGACAATCCGATTCTGACCCATCTCGGTAGCAAAACCGGCTAAGGAGGAATTTGTTTTTGTAGGAAAATCAGCAAGAGGTATGTGTACCTGAAAGATTGATGGAGATTGTTCTTTGACGTACATCTGTTTGGTTTTGGAGGTGGATTGCTACTACGATCCATGGATTCTCATTTGATGGGATCTTGGTCACGAATCCGATCAATTCTTGTTCTTCTTTTCCTGTTGACATCGGATGCTCCGATAAAGCGTTGTTGAAGGTCGCCGCTTTTTTCGAACTTGAATTTTCGTAGCGCGAGAGTTATGTATGTAGGGAGAAAGAGTTGCAAGGAAAGAGAGGCTTTCGATAAATGGAAGATCATGATAAGTATTTATACATCTGATGTGATATGGGATTTTAGATTTTAGATTGGATTCCCGTCAACGTTTTCTTTGATGAGTTTGACAGATATGGATGTATGTATGTATGAAAAGTGGATCAACTCTTTCCAACTGAATTACAAAACTTCCTGAGAGATCAATTGATAACGGAAACAAGCACACCCGAGGATCCTTGGCCAAAATCCCATCTTGATTCTCGCTTTCCTTCATTCTCTTCAAGGAATATTTGATAAGGATCCACATCTTTTTCTTTAGACAAGTTTCTCAAACTGTGGGCGTCCTTGAGACAAACTGGGGAGAGGGCTATCGTATACAAAGGTACCGAACCCCGCTATACCCCACAACGATAGCCTTAGAGAAGCAATCTCTCAATCACTATTTGATCAACATGATTGGACATTTGTGAATTCATGGATAAAGGAGAATGATCCAGAAGTGTACGGTAAAAGCGATAAAGGACTTGATCGAGTTCCATAATGACTATGTACATGTTGTACAATAATAACAAAAATCAAAAGGAAGGCTTCTCAACCAGTTTATCTATATCTTAACATGATGAAAATAAGAAAACCACAAGTACTCAGAGTTAAAAGTGATGGTTTATATACAAGAGACTGGTTTGAAAAAAGTTCAAATCTCAAGTTGTTGTCTGACAAACTGTCTTACACTATTCTCATACTGTTTCTTATCCTCTCTAAATAATTTCTATCATACCCACCAAACCCGGCGACCCATACCGAAACAAAGAACCAACAAAAGCCAAAATACCATAGATGAATTTCTTTTCCAATCAAACCCCCCCCCAACAAAAAGGAAAACTTACACAACATTCAATATTAGCGCCACTTTCGATATTAGGTTCAGCTAACATACTGATCACACTCAACAAGATTTTCTCAACTGATTGGACGGGAGACCAACGTTCTGAAGCTGATTCATATTGGTTGGGATCATCACCAGGCGGATGTAAGATCGAGATACAGACTTCCCCATTCGTATACACATTCGGATGCAGTAATGGAGGTTTGAATGTCATCTAGGATCGAAAGAGCTTTGGGATCAGGCTTTGGGCAGGAGTGGAAGGCAGAGCTGAGGAGGCTCACTTTGGGTGGCGATAGGGGATAGTCACGAGGGAAGGTCAAGGTGGCGGTGAAGATGCCGCCTTCGAAGGGGGTGTCTTCTGGACCGGCTATCAAGGCTTCCCATATGAAAAAATCAGATTCGGTTATAGGACCTACGGAATAAAAGACGTTGAAGCTTTAGATGAGCTGATGATCTTGAGATTGAATAGGATAGAGAAAAATGTCTTACCGGCAACAAACATGACTTCTTCTTCCGATGTGGATTGTTTTGATGATTTGTTGTTTAATTGTCGATACTGTTTTGGTTTGAATGTGTTTAAGGATCTCAGTGTTTGTTGAGATTGGAATGTGATCGAGAAAAAGTTCACTGACTTCAGTCATGAGTCGTTTGAGTGCTGTTGTAGCTTGAGCTCGAGGGTTGTGCATCTTGATTGATTGATTGATTGATTGATGATATTCTTGATTCAGGAAGGTGATGAAGTTGGTATTAGAACTTGGAAGTGAAGGTGTTGTGGACCGTATGTAACCGTACATCGTCTTTCAATTCAGTTCAAATCTTGTAAGCAAATGGTTTAAACTTTAATACCTAATCTGAAAATGTATTTCTGAGCAGAGTTTTCAATAATGTAGTTTTGTTGCAATGACGTCCTGGCTATGTATTCTCAATTCACAATCTGCTTCTCGATCAAAACAATCAACCACCAACAATCGACCTATCAACAAACCAAAAAACACCTCCCAAATCTTTCAAATCATAAACAAAACGATCTCGAAACCTAACCTGAAATCATCACATCCAAATGGCATCCTTAGTCGCAATATGTGACTTGAAAGGAAAAGTAAGTACCTTTCCCCCCAAAAAATCCTTCCATCCAAACCCACAATCCTTCTTGAACAAAACTTTTGAATGACTCGTTGTTCTTTATTCGATCGTACACAAAAAAATAGAGTTTGATTCAAAGGAATTATAGGGATGATGTTTTACCATCTACGATTGAAAAATTTATGCCTTCTTTACTAGAGATGGAAGAAAACGATTTGTCATCTGTGACGCCTTGTTTTACAGTTGCAGGTATAAATTACATGTGAGTTTGAGTCTCTTTTTTTTGCTCGAGGTCTTCAGGTTGAGAAAATTGATGGTGATCTGCTTGTTTAGGTATATTCGACATAACAATTTATATCGTACGTTTTAAAACGAACGATCTTTTTTAAACTCGATCACTGAAGAAATCTTGGTTTTATGAATTGGAAAATTTTAGTGATTGCTTTATCAAAACGAAATTCAAATGCGGCTGAGATTTTAACTTTTTTACATAAATTGGCTCAGGTATTTAACTTCAATGAATTCCCCAAGAGAGAGAGAGAGAACCCAGACCGATTTTCGTGATTTAATAACAAGATTTAACGATGTTGTTCCCCATATATCATAAATTCTTAGGTTCTTTCCGAGTACTTTAAAGAATTAGAAGAAGAATCCATTCGAGATAATGTAAATCTTTCAACAACCAAACCTCAACACGATAAACTAATTCTGAATGATTTTGGTTTTGGTTTTGGGTTAGTTTGTGATCATTTATGAACTTTTAGATGAGATGATGGATTACGGTTATCCACAAACCACCGAATCGAAGATCCTACAGGAATATATTACCCAAGAATCACATAAACTCGAAATTCAAGTAAGACCCCCAATGGCCGTCACCAATGCAGTAAGTTGGAGATCAGAAGGTATACGATACAGGAAGAATGAAGTCTTTTTAGTATGTTTTTGGGAGTCTCTCTTCTCGATCATCCAAAAAGGACATCGTAAACTGATGGGGGTTTCTTGGGGTTTAGGATGTGGTAGAGAGCGTGAATTTGTTGGTGAATGCTAATGGAAATGTGGTTAGAAGTGAAATCTTGGGTGCAGTGAAGATGAAATGTTATTTAAGTGGAATGCCTGAATTAAGGTTAGGTTTGAATGATAAAGTGATGTTTGAAAGTACAGGTCGAAGTATGATCATCTCATCTCATAACTCTTTCTTTTGAGAAAATTTCATTTGAACAGTAAAGTGATTCCAAATGGGTATTTTTTGCATTTTTAGCTTCGAGGGGAAAAGCAATCGAAATGGAAGATACAAAGTTTCATCAAGTAAACAATTCACATTCTAACCTTTGAGAAATCCATCACGAAAAACCCTTACTAATCAATTGATAAAAACTGTTTGACGATTTGCTTATTTTCATAGTGTGTAAGATTATCAAGATTTGAAAATGATCGAACGATTTCATTTATTCCACCAGACGGAGAATTCGAATTAATGTCATACCGAATCAATACCCAAGTGAAACCTTTAATTTGGGCCGAGGCAATGGTCGAAGTGCATTCGAACAGTCGAGTCGAATACGTGGTGAAAGCCAAAGCGCAATTCAAACGAAGATCAACGGCCAATAACGTCGAGATCTATGTGCCGGTCCCGGACGATGCAGATTCGCCGAGGTTTCGAGCCTCAGTAGGAACGGTTCATTATGTGCCGGAGAAATCGGCATTTGTGTGGAAGATTAAACAGTTAGGTGGCGGACGAGAGTATTTGATGAGAGCTCAATTCGGTTTACCATCAGTTAGAAGTGGTAAGCTTTGGTTGGATTCTTTTTGTTCGGAAAGCGAAAGTTTAACTGAAAGTGATGGGATGGTGTTTGATGTTTGGTGTTTGGTGTTTGGGTTTGATGAAAGATGATGCGATTGAAAAAAGAGCACCGATCACGATCAAGTTTGAAATTCCTTATTTCACTGTTTCTGGTATCCAAGTGAGATATTTAAAAATCGTGGAAAAATCAGGCTATCAAGCTCTTCCTTGGGTTAGGTACGCCCAACAAATCCCACAGACTCCTTTGCTTTTTCTCTCCCGTTAGGATTTTTAAAATTCGAATCTGAGGTTACTTTTATTTTTGGTTACTCGACTTAAAATAGATATATTACTCAGCATGGTGATGATTATTCATTACGAACGTAAGTCATTTTCTTTTCTGGTTTCTTTCATAAGGGTTTACTTCACTAATCGATTTTGTGTTTGTTTTGGTGGCGATGAATGGTATATACATTAATCAACAATAACAGATGTATTGATAAATCTACTGCTCAATCCTTTTCAGCTGTTTAAACACATACATATATAAATGCATATCTACATATGATTTTTTTTGAAAAGATTTTGTAATATGTTATGAAGTTTTTTTTTCATTTCTTCAGAATCATGAGTGATTCTTTTTTGTAGTGTAGATATTTGGGAAAAGTGGAAGGAATGTGATGGGTTTGTGTATGGCTGAAAAGAGAAAGGGAAAATTGTCGGTTTGTTTGAGTAGGATTTTGGGTAAGTTTGGTGATTGGATTGGATTGGCTTAAGGTGAAGGTTAGACTGAAAGATGACCTAAAGCTATACACGTCATATCACTCATGACATCCTCTGATGTTATTTGGGCTGCAAGGATTGTGAGTCACTGCACTCCAAACCTGTAATTTAAGGATCGTGGTTATCTACTAACCTATGATATGCAAGATGCCAATTGTATGTATGAGACTTGGTTGTTCAGATTTGAGCTGCAATGGGCGAGTCAAAAATCTCGTCATGGGTCTAAACAGGATTTTCGATAGTGGCATATTGATCCTTGACTGCGGAGAGTATGCTTATGTGTGAGCTCAGTGTCCAGCCTTCATAAATTCATTGCCTGAATTCGGATCTACTGCAAGTACCGTTGTCAACTTTTTCACCTGCCTTCCCTATCAAATGGCCACACGCTTGCCCAACCTCGCTCATAACCTTTGCAGCCAGCTTCAAAATACATCGCGACGTCGGCTCCGACATGTTCCTATCCCATCAAACATCCTTCATTCATCGATTCTCAATGTGCTATTGAACGAAGGCTTCGTTTCATCAGTATCTCGTGGGACGCAGGAAGGACCGGACCCGAGCTCGTTTATCAAGGTGCCATTGAGCGATCGAAGGCTTTGGGTCGAACACAAATTCCGTGATGAGCAAGCCGTCCTTCGATCGGCTGCTGCAGTCAGCAAACCTAGTCTGAGGGTTTACATGACAAAGGACGAATTGAAGGATTTCATCATCGGAAAGGGCAGTAAGGGATTGAGACTAGGTGAAATCTGTGTGGTTCGGTCCTTGGATGGAAAATCGTATTGGGAAGGAAGGCAAGCATTGAGGGTGATGGGAAACGAAGCTGTGGAGGTCGTTTGCCGGATCTCATCGTAGGAAGCGTCAGTCGATCCATCTATGACTTTGGAGTTGAAACCCCTGTAATTCTACCTTGTAAGTGACCTTTTGTATAATGTCTTCCTGATATCCTTTCTTTCGAAGCTCACGTGAAAGATGTGTATTTTTCATTGCAGTATCCAAAACCCATTCCGAGTGATCAATACCAGCCTGGCTTCGAAGAGAAAATCTTATACCTCAGAAATCAAACGTTTACTCGACATCACAGTACTTACTGATTCGTCCCTGAAATGATGTGAAAATCTAAATTTTGATGCAAACTTCAGAAACGTAACGCTCGGGGTTCATCAGCTCCCGATCTTGTTTCCACACCAGTTGTGGACTTCGACAGCTTGATTGGTCTGATTCACACTGAGGACCTCTTAAGCTCTGTAGTTTTGAAGTCTATAATTTACGTGTGTAACACAAACCATGTGAAGATCCGAGTGTTTATAACAACATCCAAAAATGGTATATTTGTATCTTACAACATGAGAAAGTAAGGAGTCTAGGTCAGGAATTCATGATTTTGTAAGGGAAGACGAGATCCTCATTCTCCAACTGATGGTCAGTTGCAAGTCAAGGATGTGACCTCAAGTCCTATGGGCCTGATGAGGATGGATGCGCGCACGCTGAAGCCGGTAGCCCTTGTGTGATACATAATTTAACCAGTCTCTTACTAAAAATTTACATCAGCCTCCCAAGTGGATCCAGGAATCACCCATCTGTGTCCATGAGAAGCTGTTACAATGGATATGGTGCGAAATATAGTGGGTATTTGTTGTTCATCCACAAAGTGTTTCAAGTCAATTGACTTTTGGCCCGGCCCATGATTGTGATTTTACATGTAGCCACATCCGTGTTCTTGATCTTGGGCACATTTCTACAAGAGCATATGTGGCATTTTGGAGATGCAGACATACAAGTCTGCAACTCGAAGAAGATTATTCCAGACATTAGGAGTATCAAGCGTAAGTATGCATCAGTAACGTCAATCACAGCAATTGACAATGGCAAAAGATACGGCACCAACAAAGATAGACATCAAGATTATGTAAGAAAGATACAAGCAAGATTGAGAGATAAAATTATATGTGAAAGAGATCTGAGTGTTTGAACCATTGTGGAAATGGTCCGCAGAGACCTCTTGGATCTTTTCTTGGAAAAGTACGTCAAGTGTCTCGTAGAATGTGGATAAGATCTTATAAGGCTAAGTGTTGGAAACATTTGCAAAGTGTTTTGCAGAAACCCCTGTACATTTTTCCTCAAATGCTCTGTCGAGTATCTGGTAGAATGCGGAGTTAGCACCCAAAACACAACCACATTCCAGAAACAAGACAAAAATTAAGCATTCTACCAGGTCAGCGGAAGCTCTGATTACGTCATCAGGGGCGCCAGTCTTCATCTTCCCCTTGACAAGTTGTTTGTGAGGGTGGAGCCATTTATCGGCCCACACGGCCAAGGGAGGATCCCATGTCAACTCTTTGAAAGCCGGTCCAAAGCCTTTCTTCGGTCCTGTTGTTGTTTTGCCGATTCTCATCAGTCTTTCCGCGGCCCACAAGTCCAGGAGACAGTCTACAATCCATTCCAATCTTCGAACTGTGTCGGTGTCCGACCAGAGTATCTTTTGTATTAAAGTCTTGTTCTTGAACCGATGCTGCAAGCTCGCTTCCAAAGCCTGCAGATCTGAGGCTTTCTCTGGGTCAGGCTGTTCCTCAAGCTGTAGGTTTGAACAATATGCGAGCCAATCTACATTGGTAAAATTACTCATCGAGCAAAGACTTGACCTTCGGGATAGGTTCAAAGCAGACGCACTCTTTCCTGAAAGATAGCAGGCTCCCGTGATAAAGGAAATGTGTTTGAAAATTTTTGATGTTTTTGGTGTCCATACGCGTTCTAGAAGTTCAATATTTGAATTTTGGATTACCTTTGAACGCAAGTCAGTAATTCTCTCCATTGATTCTTCAGGATGTTGGATCAAGACGGGCACCGAAGTTGCCATCTTCATAAGAGCTCGTCCCACTTGCCCAATATGTTGGGATAGAGAGATATCTTTGGTTTTGGGGAGATTCTTGTTGGTGCTAGTTTTGTTTTTGGTTTTAGGTACATCAGTTCGATTTTTCCAGTCAGATAGCTCTTTCATCACTTTGGCGAGGTACTCTTCGTTGCATCGTGCGATCCCTGCGAGACTTTCAGACTCTGGTGCTTGTATGTGGCGCAGAATCGTCCTGGTGCAAGTTGCGATGCTCCAGAATCCAACAAGCCCAGTTTGTATAGCGTTCTCTGAATGCGCACACCTCGCGTCCAACCCATTATGGGGTTGCCTCATGGAGTTTGAATAACTGATTAGCCAGGATTTTTGACTATGTGTTGTTGGTCTTGGGTCGGATGTCATAGCTGACGTCGTACAAACTGATTCAAGAGCCTCGAGGTCCTTTCCTTGTTTAACTGCTTTGATCCCCTCGGTGAGATCAATCATACCCTCCCAGTAAATTTGTCGTCTAAAGAAAGGAACAAGGAATGTGTCAAAATTGGATACATCGTTCAATTCATCATGATCAGCTTTGAGCAAAAGTTGACAAAAATTCTCTAGCTTTCACGCTTGATGATTTTCCCCGCTCCTCGTTCGAAAGGTCAAGTTTTTCCCCAGCTTTGATTTCAAATGAGAACCCCTCGTTGTGAAGATGTCTTTTGAATTCGTCTTCCACCAAAAGCTGAGATGATGGAGTGATGAGTCCTACAAAAAGATATTCCCCAGTTTGACAAAGCTTGACTTCCATCTTGTATCACCAAATCTCATCCACATTCCATAGATCTGGGTGTGAATCAGGATATCTAAATATCGGACGGATTGGGTGTGATGAGTATAATTGTGTGTCCATTTCTTGCCTGGGTAGCGCATTGTGTGTCAATCCAGTACATCAGCAAAAAAAATGTAAATCACATTGCGTATGGGCACTCACGGTCAGAAGGTACCAAGTGAAAAAGAGCCGTGTCCTGCACTTATTTGCTCGAAATAAGTTGATGATAAAGATTGTGCATAAAATTTGGAAGCTGAATTTATTTTGTTTTGGGTGATTTTAAAGTTGTCGATATCATGCTAGCACCAGGCTTGCGGATTAAGATAATCGTTCATTTGTTTTTTATTGTGGGATTTCATTCCGCATACCGAAGTCTGGTTACTTATACTTCTTTGCAGGCTCAGCCCCTGAAGGGCCTTTTCAATTCAACATCAATCATGAGGCAAGTGGCCACCTGAGCGATCCATCAATGTTCTGAGATCCGGTCAACGGCCTTCATAGGATTTATCTATGTACAAGAGAATCTCCAGAACTAAAGGCGTGTTTGTATCTTGAGCAACCTACAACTTGCCCAGTATGGAAGATGTTTGTTGCAAGTGATTCTGACGGCCTCAGCGAGTTGTGCAACATGTGATTACAGGTGTTTACCGTCAATT
>KZ122494.1:0-10953 GCA_002157025.1 Melampsora abietis-canadensis | reverse complement strand
GGGGGGTTGGGGATGTGAATTTGAGACATACTGGCACATATCCATCAATTGCATACTCTACTCACCAAAAATGGTAGCTAAAAAGATGTGCATTGTACCTGCTCCAGGACGTACTCGATTGAAATGCACTGAGGCTACTGAGGCCCCTGCGGTAGCGACATCCCTGATCCCAGCTTTAAACTGAGAACACTGATCCATCCCTCTCAAAGTTTTGTCCCAATGAGAAACATCAATATGAAAAAGATTCAAAAGAAGACTTACCAACTATTTGAGTCCAAAAGCACAAAACATGTTGTGCCTCAGGCTCGCACATCTCTCATAATTTTTCTCTTGCTCTGTAATTCTCTCGAAAGAACACATTCCTTAAAAATCACTTACCTATGGTATATGCTTTCTCTTCCATCTTTTTTTTAGTTCTTCTTTGCATACATGCACATTTCTGTTTTGCTAGTAAACAAAAAAAGAACTTATAGAGAAGAATAAAAGAATATAGAGGAAAAGAAAGTTGAAGGTAGATAGATCACCATCAAAAAAGACAAAATGAACAAGAAATGTATATGAGGCGAAAACAAAACAAAACAACCAAAATATCTAGTTATAAGTGAAAAACGAGAACATGTGTATTTTTAATGGTAATTTTTAATAAGCGTCTCAAGATGAAAAGGATGAGTCACATATATAAATATTATCGGGTCAAATTCCAGTCAAATCACCCACTGGAATATAACACGCCTTTTGGATTCTTCTTTTATACCTTTTGAGCCTAACATATATATATACACACGATGTCTTCTTTCTCACTTTTGTTTTTAGTGTATCTAGAAATCTTTGCGAGAAATTCTGTATTGCAGCTCTGACAAATAAATACCATTGTACATAACCACATTGATTCAAACTCGATTATTTGTCACTATCGCCATTGTCATCATACTTGTAAGGTTGGATTGGATTTGGTTAGAGAGATGAGAGTTAGAGAGACAAGGAACAAGAGGACGAAGGTCTCTGAGGCTATGCGTGGTCAGTCTCGGAGCTAGGTTCGGTATCGGTGGATGATGAGATTGGGCGAGGAGTAGGAGGCGATGATGATGGTTCGGTTGCTAAAGATGGGGGTGGTGCTTCTGGGATAGATGAATTAGGGTTCGAGGGCGGAGGTTCTTGGTCGGCAGCATCCTGGGACGAGTCAAACGCGTTACCAACCCTCGCAAAAGCTTCGATGAGAGTAGAAGGTGTCATGAGCAGATTGCCCAGGATAGATGTGTTACCCACCGAGTTTGGAGCCGATTGTGCGACTTCGTTCGACTCGAGGTCATCGTTCGATTCATCTCCAGAGGTTTGATAACTAGGTGGACTGGCGATCTCGTTATAATTTGATAGCGCACTATTCAAAGGAAACCCTCGGGAGCCCTGAGCGAATGGGTCAGGGAATGTGGTAGGCGTCTGGTGACCTTCGCCGTTCTGTAGTCGTTCACAGATCATGTCATACCATTCACTCTTCGTCTTATCGCCCAGTATAGCAACGATCATGAACGTCATATTGTCACATCCTACTCCACCCCATTCGCAATCCGGTGCGATTGAGCGATCGATCATGCTCTCGCAGATTTCTTCCAATGATTTGCGTTCGCCAATTAAACGGCGAACGCGATCGACTACCTGCTGATTGGAATAAACATCCCAGATACCTAATCGAGGTCAAGTTCGTCAGTTAGGCGAATGTGAGACATTGGAGGCTTTGTCACAAGGTCACGACAGCGAAAGGAGAGTATATTCATTGGAGTGAAGATCAAAGGAGACAATATACCATCGCATGCAAGGATCAGAAACTCGTCGTCAGGACTGATTTGGTGGGTGATGATATCCGGGTCGGCTGTTACCACCTGGTCTTCGGGTCCCAACGATTTATTTTGTTTGAACTCAAAATCTCCCAGCGCCCTTGAAAGAGCCAGATTACCTGTGATGGATCGATCGATGGTGTATGGAGTGTCAACCTCTGCTCCAAAACAATGTTCAATTGGGCGAGACTAACCATTCACGCGTCCAAACTCTACAAAGCCACCAGCAGCGACGATACGGCTGTTTTCTGTGCGGCTCGAGGGCTTGTGATCATGTGACATGGGCTTAACAAGCCCGTTGACGCTCAGAACTGATCTAGAGTCACCTGCGTTGGCCTGATGGGTTTGCAACGGTTGATAAGCAATAAAGACCATTTCGATGGAGTGAATTCCTGAAACGTTCAAGCTAATGAATCCGATTATCCAGTTAGACTGACCACCAATATCCGGCCATCATGCGTGATCAAAGCAGCAACGGCAGTACAACCCGAAGGATCATTGTTGAACTCAGGATCTATGTAGACAAGACATGGTTATCAGATTGGGTCCATCGGTGTAGGAAGGAGAAGCTTGGTGTTGAAATCGATAGAGAACAGAACACGCACTATTACGAAGATCTTCATCAGTCGCAAGAAATGCTCGTTTGAGTGCAGCCGGAAAATCCCGCCTCTGGTATTCCTCTGTGGATCTTAACCTATAGTGTACCGTATCACCAGAGAATCTTGCAACAGAAGAGCCTAAGGAGTGAAGTGGCAGCCAGTAAGAAGATATCACACTGAACAGAATACAATCAGTATAGATGGGGGTTGATCCAAATGACTCTACAAACCCCCATGACCATCATATACAGCAAAGAAGCTGTGCCTTTCTTCGAGTTGCGATTGATCACCAGCGTTATCAGCGGGGAGAGGAGGTGCCGTGTTCAAGTTGAGGATAGCTGCATGAGCGTCTTCCATTGCTGGAGAAAAGAGTGATTTGTGACTTAGTCAGTGAGCCGTTCATGATCGATGATAAGAGTGATAGATAGACAAGAGGGTTTAGGTGATGTTGAGTGTGCAAGAGGATCTTTGGTTCTGATTGATAGTTAGGAGTTAAGAGTAAAAGGTAATGAAAAGTGGCATGTATGCGGGTGGGAAAGAGAATTAGAATGGAGGAGAAAATATAAGAAATTTTAACTAACTCAATCTCCAGCCTTGCATTTCTGAGACCCCAAACGCTAGCCGATCATCTTCGCCTGAATCTGTATGTTTCTCAACTACGGGTTCGGAAAGAGTTTGACCCTTTGAGGAATAGGTTTTTGGTAAGGATTGAGGTTTTCAAGTGGTTTTCAAGGCATCAAAAAGAATCGGTATAGCAAACCATGACGTGAGTTTTGACCGATTGATAGAATCAGATGAATATGGTTTGATGATGATGATGAGTTGATGGTTAATAGTTGATTGATAGTTGATTGAGAGTATTGAGGTTTTGATGATGATGATGATGATGATGATGATGATGATAATGATAAGTTTGATTTTTGAATGAAGTGAAGATTTTGCTGGTGGTGTGTATGTAGTATGAATGACTTAACATACATATGTATTGTAAAAAAGAAAATGGGCGAAATTCAAAGAGAAAAGATTTTGTTACAATACAGTTATTGGCAAAAACTAAAGTTCAATCAAAAATCACGTAAATTTCAAATTTTATTGGTTAAAATCTTAATTTGTCACAAGTTACGTCGTCAAACACTGATCTGATCTTGATCTCCTAAAAAGCTGTGCTAAGTGCACGCCTCACCATACCACATACACCGCCCTGTACCAAACTTATCTTCAATCAATTTCTTCCCTTCAACATTTCCTCACAATTGGTATGACCAAGTATCACCTTACTTCGAGGAATACGCAGGAAAATTTGCATGAAGATAGATCAAAGTTATCTGACAAACAGAAGGGCAAGCTCTTGAGAGGTAGATTTTAAAGCAAAGTGTCACTATACAAGACAAATCCATATTCATAGTCATGTACACAGGGGAATCAACTCAAGTCATCACCGTCTCCAGGTGAGATGAGCTTCCAAAAGGCTAGGTAACAACTTGTGACATGTATTGAAGAGTTCTAGGAGATCATTTGTATCAACAAGGTCAAATAGGATTGACTGGAAAGGTATTAGTCATTGATATATCATCACTTTAACCAAATTTCATGTCCAACTATCTTCATCAATTTGATTTGGGTGCAGGCTTTGTACTCATACCTAGAAACAGTAGAATCCAGACCTGTCCCGAGAGCTTGCCTACATACTGATGTTTCAGAACAAGACGCCTTAAGAAGTGGGAATAGGCACAAATGATAGGAGTCACTCATAAACTATAGCCCACCTACTTGAAGATATGACAATACAACAGATGGACTAGACAATTTTGAAAGAGCCTTACAAGGTTCTATTCCATCAAAGCAGAAGACAAAACACTTCCGAGATCATCATACAATATACATCATCCAGATGACTCTTGGGAGCCTACTGATTGTTGCGTCAAAAGAAACATGAACTTTGTAATGGTGGTACTCAATAGTTGTTAATTTGGGAGTAGCACTTGAATGTGATGTAGAAAAGAAATGACCATCATGGACCTTCATCCCTGTCACATCGTGCCACATAAGGCGTGCCCTCCATTAGCCAGGTGCAGTCTCACGGGTCAAATTTGCGCTCGGCGGGCTTTCTTGTTTCACGTTGACATTTGCACGGACCTCTTGATGAGGTGTGAGATCCTTATCAAACCAAGTTCCCCAAGGGATGCCCAAGCTTGCTGGGGTTAATTCTTGTGAGTGTTCATGTGTTCACCTGCAGTTTTTGCTGGATTTGTAAACTGTTGATGGTTTGGAATCCGGTTAAGTAAGCAGCTTCATCACCTCCTGAGATCGAGACCATCATCGGGGTCTGTGAAAAGTGTGACTTATTGAGAAGCTGAGTGTGTATGTGTAAGTTTTATTTAGCTTATGTGCATGTAGACTGTGACATAGAGGAGGAGGTGCCTGGTGTGTGAATTTGTTAATTAATTATTTATTTATTTATTTTTTGACTTTTTTGAAGACCATAAACGCGTCTCAGGTTCATCAGTCATCAAGATTTCGATTTGGATTTGTAGAAAAAACCTTTACTGACTAGATAACCGACTATCAATCTCATCATCTCTTCCAAGTCATCTCGTTCTCACTCTTTTGTTTCAATGTCAACTCAATCAACCCATCCTTACTCCCGTCTACCCAAGCACAATGCTGGATGGGATAGGATTGGGGATGACGACGAAATTTACATTCAGAGTGACGATAATCGTCTCTCTTCATGGGCTACCACATCAAATTTACCACCGCCACCACCACCACCTCATCATATGGATTACTCCGATCATGAACCTTCTTCTTCACAACAACCACGAAAACGGAAACGTATCGCCGCGCCTTATCAATCTACCTCAAGGATCAACAAACCTAATGACATACCATCCACAACACAATATCCCTCAAGCTCTCTTGAAAACCGTCGACCAGGTCCTCAACGCTCTAACGTGTCTAACTCTTCTCGTCAAATCGAAAGGCCTCCACCAACTAAATCTTGGAAGTATGATGCAGAGGGTTGTGCAAACTGTCGAATACATCAAAGCACATGTTGGTGGAAGAAGAACAGATTGGTAACTAAGCTTGATGGGGTAGAATCTTGGGAAGAGGAAAAACTTTGCAATAGTTCGTCCCCCGTTTTCCTAATCTTGCCCTGAATACAACATCTACTTATCTTATCCCTATAAACTCAGCTTGTAGTATTCACTGGAACAAGAATGGATATCATCGTACTGTGCGCTCTAAACCTAACAAACGATCAGAATGCGTACAACCTTCCCAACCAGACACATTTACCCACCCATCGTCTCAACCATCCAATTCTCTTGCACGCATCCCATCCACATCGCGAGGCTCGACCGTTGGTCTCTCCAGCCCGTCTGTCTCACTTGCCAAACTCCCATCGGCTCCTTCTACCCTTGTTCCACGACGACGCGCGCGTTCGCCGTCGCAGTTGACTCGTGCTGCTGAACGTGAGGCACGTATCTTGAAACGTACACTGCCACGGAAGACAGGCCCGACGCGTCTCGGTGTACCTGATCGACATGATCCTACTCCAAAATCATCGAACTCAGCTGCCGCTATATTCCATCCTCCTGCCAAGACTCCACCCACCAAACAGTATGAAGATGTCTCCTCCCGCAAGTCAAATACCGATCTCGGAAGTTACGAGGTCACCAAACAGATGCTGGATGATCTTCTGGCCCAATCTCTTCCACATGTTGACTTGAAAATGTCTGAAGCGCCTTCCGAGGCAGACCTGTTTTCAGAATTCATATTTGATGAACCGACAGACCAATCTCATCAACCTTTGAGTTCTATAGGCTTCAGTGAAGCTTTTGAACCAAGTCGACCTCACCTATCAGATCATCCCTTCAACGGCGGTTTCGCACCAAAGTCATCACCTCCTCGTACACCACCTAGCAAACGGAAAGCTCCTACAAAATCTTATGACCTTCGCCATCATGCTTCTAAGACAGCTCCTTCACCCACAGCATCACCCTCCTGTGACCTCGATTACCTACTTTCACCTTCCTTTCTCAACGCCAGTCCAAATTCGCTCCTTAAAAAACTTATTCCTAGTGGCTCTGCGTCAGACGAGATGAATGTTAAGACAGTTGCACCTGGATCAGCAGCTTCATTACCGGGTTCAGACTTGTTTGCAAAGTCTGATAAGATATTCTTATCATCAGTCGCTGGTCAACAAAACTCTGATACCCTTCTTCCTCCTTCACCTGAACCTAGTAAGACTTCATTAAAAGGAAACAAATGGAGAGGATCTGGAAAGAATATATCGACTACATTTTCTTGGGATTTACATCTAACACCTTCATCTTCCAACTCTAATAAATCATCAATTTTTCCGGGATCTGAACTGCTATCATTGAATACCAATAAATCTGAAGATCGAATCTCACCCACTATGAAGAAACTTCTAGATTCAGAAAGAGGAATTGATGAAAGCGAAGCACAGCCTCCATCTCCTACTGAACTTGTGACGAGAAAATTACCACCTAAACCACCAAGAAAGACAAAGAAACAGATTGCATCAGACGATAATCCTGCGTGTGCTTCTGTTGCATTGGCACAACAATTACGTAGTAAATCGACATTTCCCAACAAATCGCGCTTCTTTGAAAAATGTTCAACAACGGGTTCCAATCGAGATGAGATCGATAGTCGGGTTGGTAGTATCGGAAAATTTCGATCACCAAGACCTTCAAGGAATTTAATGGCTCGTACGATTTGGTCTAGACGTCCATTATCTTCTGGACCATTTTCGTCTGAAGTGCCTCATGACCATGAACAAGGACATTTTCAAAATCAGATTCGATCATCACCTGCCCCATCAGAAAATAAATCTGATCGTATGGTTTGTAGTGGTAGTTCCGGACTCCGTAATGTTCCTGATACTAGACGAACAGGCATGAGCTCAGTGATGCGACATGGTTTACAGTTCAATTTTCCAATTGAAGCCAACCCTACCTCGGAGCGGACTGGAGCGGACCGAAGTAGCCCACCTGTCTTACCACCACCTAGTGATTGTTCTGAAGGAATCGCATCTCATTCACCTGGATTGTTTAGTGATGAGGATGATGACTTACCAGAGGAAACGGAAGAAACTGAAGAAGCTGAAAATATAAATAGAAGGCTTCAAAGGCGCCAAGTGGCTGGGACTTCGACTTCACTGCTTTCCGTACCTGGTATGTATGCAACTGGGAGTGGATCGATGAGGAAATTGATGATCAAGTCTGATCTTTCGACACCAGCCAGAGCTCACAATGAAGAACATGGTACAGCAGGCGGATCAGGAGGAGGATTAGCATTGAAGGATATCACAAGAAGTTTGAATGAACCTGGAGAATCTCACCCATCACATCAAAGTCAACCTTTGACACAGCAAGCTCCTGCAAAACGAACTGAAGGCCATCTTCAAGGACTTTCACCTGAGATTGTATCTGCTTTTAGGGAAGCTATTAAGGCTGGATGGACACCTGAAGATTTGGCTAGAGCTTTGAAAACGTTTGAGACTCCTAGACAGGCTGGTGAGGGTGGGATTGAGAAGGATGTATGATTAGTTAGTATGTTTTTGGGTGAAGAAAGAAAATTGGATTGGATTGGTGAAAGTTAGCTTTGTTCAAAATCGTTTGTGTTTCGGAGGGTGAGAGAAGGAAGGATTTGTAGAAAGAGAGAGAGAGGCTGTTTAATTTCTTATCTGATTGATTTCTTTGGTACCAAATTTTTCATGTAGTGATTGATGATCAAGTTTTTGGGGATTATGAGATGATTTGAGATCAAGATTTGGTTTTCTTTTTTTGTTTATACCTTAATTTGTAATTTGTTTTTTAAAGTCTTGTTTTCTTTTTCACATATGTTATCTTGTTTATTCTCTTGGGATATGGTGCACTGTGCAAGTGGTACTTAGAGACATGATGTTTTAGTATTTATATCATTGGGTGATGATTTGGTTTGATCTTCTTTGTGTTATGGGCATTTTTAATGGGAATTTGACTACTAGTTGAAAAGAAGACAAAGAATCTGGGGTCAATTATACAATGCCAACATCATACCTCAGGGTGAGGAATTTGAGGCATCATTGAATCTAGACACTAGATACTGACCAAGGCTTCTTATCTTATTATATCCCTGGTGGCATGTTTTCATAGATACATATTGTCCTTCAATGAAATAAATCAATACATTTATAGGGATAGGCATGGTGCTTTTTGATGCTCAGAGTCACACCTAGCTCACAGGACATGGCTTTGGCTGATTAAAGCCTTAAATCTCTTGAGCCACATTGGTCCTTGAAGTCCTTGCCTCACCGTCCCCCACAAGGGTGGGCTAGTGTTGAACTAGAGGAAATGTACAAGCATACTGTTATTTTCAATTTGCCCAGGTTTTCTATCAAACTTGAATCTAGTCACCCAAAAGTGAACCAGTCAAAGTGTAAAATACATGAAGACAGGAAGATATGAGATGAGCTGGGTAATGAACAGTCTGAAATAATGAGAGATCCCAACAACATAAACTTGAACTTCCATTACTCTGACTCATGAAGAGTTTCTCATCTGTTTGCTATGGCTGCAAATGCACCATAAAATTGTTTCTTTATCTCCACTTCACACAGGGGAGATCTGCTAACTCACCTGAGTCCCACAGTGAGACAATTTTTCCTCAAGCTCAAGACCCTTGCCAGGTCAAAAGCACCCCCCCCAAAGGTTTGGACTAGGGTCAAGTCAAGCAGGTTGGCACATTCTATTGTTGGCTGGTACAAGTACTACAATTTACATAGTGGCTTGTTCTGCAGAGTGTCTAGGATACCAAGGTCTTGCTTGCAATTTCATTTGTATGTGAAAGAATTCTTCTTGTTGTAAAAAGCAAGAACCCAAGGTGAGGTCATCCGGCTTAATATTGTAGAAAGCTGTAATGGAAATTTGTGGCAGCTTTTCAGTTCTCAAGTGGAATTGATGGTAGCATTGTGTTCAGATCTACACCAATAGAGTTCAAAAATAACATGTTGACACTCTTTGGATTGTTGGACTTGATGCAAGTTTTCCAATACCAGACAGACAATGGTTAGTCCACCTTTTTTAACAGTATTCTGAAGCAAGGGGTAGCAGCAAGTGGGTCCTATAGGTTTTGAAAAATTTACTTTATCAAAAGACCATCCCATTTCCATGCCAATTTGAATTCCCCATCTCCTTCAATCCTAAAGCACACCCATCACTCTTGCCCCTCACATTCTTTCAATGCCTTCACATATTCAGGCCAATCTCTCATCTATTCCATCAGAAATCATAGAAAGGATTGCAAATTGGGTCTATTGTCTTCCTCCAATTGATTGGGAAATGGTTACACTATGGTGATGAAATCAACAATGACCAGTCTGATGCCAGCTCTGATAGTGAAGTTGCTCTTCAAGGATTCCAAACAATAAGTGATAGTGAGTTACTGAGCCATTGAAAAACAATCTCACCATTCTATTTGCATATCCATCCCATTAAAATCCTCATCCGCTCAACTAATTTCTTGAGTCTTCTAACCCAATCTGAATATCCATGGGTGTTCTGCCTCTACGTCAAATATCATATTGATGTGTCATCATATACTATCTACTAACAATGACATCTTTCTTTCTCTTCCAAAGGTCTTCCCTCAACTGGTATTTGAATACTTGCCTCAGTCAATTGTACATGCCATCAAACATGTCTTCCTTACCTATATGCACGGCCCTCATCTACAAGGCTCTGGAAGACCAGAGACCACCACTGACTTCAAGAGGACTTCATGCAGACTGCTGAAAGCAATCAAGAAAACTTCAGCAAGTTTTTGTTAAATCTACAGTGTAACTTCAGTGTAACTTAAGACAGGTATAAGATCAACCACTCTCCCAGTTTAATGTACATTGTTCTTTCCCCTGTGCTCAATTCACCTGGAGATGTGGACCTGGACAGCCAGGGTGCAAACACACACATGTGCGGTACCAGCTATGCAGCAGGCCTGCCACTGCCTTGACCCTGAGGTGGGGCCCTGGAGGTGCAGGGCTTTTACACACACTTTAGTCATTTTGAATTCTCTATGAAGTTTTCTTGGAGTTTCTCTGAAGTTTGGCTAGAGTTTATCTGAAGTGACTCTGAAGACTTCCTGAAGTTGTGGTAGTCTCTGGCCTGCCAGAGCCCAGCAGATGTGGGCTGTGATGGGGTAACATGCTTCTCTCCAAAACACACTGCAATGGTCCTTGCAAATATATATTGTGAGTCTCTAAATCTCCATCAAGAGTTTCAACATCTGGATTTGAGGTCTCCAAAGAGCTCTCAGGAATCTTGAAAGTCAGTACAGCCACTACACATTGAAAATACACTCCACCTGCAGACTGCAATATGACTTCAATTTATCAAATCTGTGCATTACAAACAGACTCAAACACAGACAAAGCAAATGGGAGTGCTCTGCTATACACACTGCAAACATTAAACAATTTCCCTTCAATTGAGCAGGGGAAAATGATTGGAGGT
>KZ122493.1:13580-27967 GCA_002157025.1 Melampsora abietis-canadensis | reverse complement strand
ATGACCGTGAAATCACCTTTTGTGCGTTGTAAGGGTTCATCTGAGCAATCATAGGGTTCTCATAAGAAAAAGCATCCCACGAGCATGCTATTGAACATCTCGTAGAGCTTGAAGATGACAGAGAAAGTCTGGATAGAAGCCCATATCCTATTTCCAAGGTTTGCATTTGTGTCCTCAAAACATTGACTGCCCTGGGTTCACCTGGCCAATTTCATGACCCCCTCCGGGTGATTTGAAGTTTGCACCCCGACCCAGGATCGGGTCAAAACCCCATCTCTCATTACCAGATCTACTCGTTAGCTCAGGGCTTCGGCTCACATACTCGGGACTGATCCAGGCTTCAAGTCAATTTGGGCAGGAAGTGCTTGTTGAATTGACCAATCTTCCCTCATGCATGCAGCAAACTAAGATGTCGTATAAGAAAGATAGCCTATTTCTCAACATACCCCCTGGCTCCATTGCTTCGACTTCTTTATCGCCTGACGTTTCTAGGCGGAAGAAGGTACCGGAAACTGTCGAGGAGGTTGAGTATCACCTGAAGTTTATTGATCCGTGAGTTATTCTGTATCTCATAGCATCGTCATATTTTTGATGTTCAGAACATCTGATGAAAGGACTGTTTTCTTGGCTCCCTTCGGACCTGGAACACGGTCTGATCTTTTGTCATCGACACGGTTTCGTTAAAAAAGGCTTTTTCAAACCGCCTCGCATATTGTTCAAACGTCAGCACACCTGGAGATCTCGAGATCCTATCTTACTTCGGTTTCATGACACGACCTGATGCATTATATTGTGATGATTTGATAGTCGTTTACCTGCCTCAGGACCAATTCAACCTACCTACAAAGAAAAGCTTTTACTATACTCCTTCTTTAAGCAGGCTGTCAATGGCGATGTGCAACGAATAGCTTCTAGGCCTGGTCTCTTTGATATGTTAGGAAGGGCAAAATGGGATTCATGGAAGAAACTTGAAGGATTGCAACCAGTAGACGCCAAGAAGCTATACGTTGACACCCTATTAAAGGTGTGTGCCATGTTGACTCGCATTAGCATGAATGATTGACCTCGTGATACGATTTTGCCACTGGGTCACACTTCTAAAAACGCACTTGATAACATACACCTAGCTGATATCTTGTACCTCCAAATATGCCATGTTCAACCCCAGATGTTGAAAAAGCATTCTGATACTCCCGAAGCTAGGATCCTGATCGAAAGCTTGGAAGGGTTCACGCCTTCGGTGGCCAGATCAGACCTGAGCAGTGTGAACTCTGGACAATCTTCTTCGAGGCATCCTCTACCGCCCGAAGATGAGGACCCGGACCTGAAGGGAGAAGACTCGGCTTCCATAAGCTCAGACTCAGCTTCCTCCCATTCCCATCGTCAGCCACCTTCAATTTTGGGCCCTTACGTGACTCGAGCACAGCTTCCAGATCCTGTAAATGTTAGTCAAACCGACGCTCCTCTGAGGAACCCCAGGAGTGGAACTCGCTACGAACCCAGAATACACGAACGGCCTACAAGTCGTACCCGAACAGCCNGGAGTCGGCATCAATCCCGGTACAGCGATCACGGACCATCGACATCGAGGAACACTCGCAGACTAAGCAGGCTTCAGCTCGAGGCTCTGGTATCCAGACCCAACCGGGTTAGTGAACTAGGCTCTCAACGCTCATGGGGCCACCCGGAGTCGTATCCGCCTCAGTCTGCCGCAATGTGCTCAGCAATAGACGACGTACCCGAACAAGAAGGCACAGATAGTCATCAACATAGTGATCGCAGTGAGCGGCTGCCTCCTTGTAACAATTCCTCCGTTCCCGGTCCCATTCCAACCTCGCCACTCAAACATATTCGTGATTCATCTCCCGAATCACGGGCAAGTTGGCGAGATTTGGTACAATCAGTGGATCGCCTACAAACAGCTGTTTCCGCTCTACAAGCTCGAATCGAAAATCTTGAAGAATCTCAATCTTCTACGCCCCCTCCCCGCTCGCCTCCATTCAGATGGAGAGACTTATTCAATTCAGAGATGCCACATCAGCGTTTGCTATCTATCAAACGATGGCTAGTGCTAGCAGGAAGACCTTTCTTCTCAACATTTGCCCATTTGATCTTTATCTGCGCCTTGATCTACATAAGTGGATTGATAGGACGTCTTGGACAGTCGGCATGGCGATTGCTCTGGCCATCTCGCTTTAAAAGTATCCGCAATAGACAGAAATGACCTAGACTTTTAGATTTCACATATATTGTTAGTTTTCATGAGTTCTGAGCTGTACATGTGCAGCACTATATTGCGCAAGATTATGTTCTGAAGACTTTCTTATCCCCTCATTTATCATCTCTTCGTTTTTCATAAGTGTATATTACATTCTGGTCTACTTCTCGTGTACCGTGGTGGTCTGGGGACTCAGTTTTTTCTTTCCAGGTTTTTGGGATCTATTTAAGTCAACCATTGTAATTTTCGCTTGACTGATCATGTACTTTGACCGTTGATAGCTCTCAGATAATGAACCGGAATTCCAATCTAGATGTACTTCAACTTATGTACTGCGATGCTTGAGTGGTAGGTGGATTAACTTGAAGAGTGGATGATTGTGGATCAGCTTTGTCAAGAGTCAATCGAAGACTCATGACTTGCGATCCCCTGATGAGGAGATTTCGGGCTAGCCAGTCATAAGGAACCCGATATCTCGCAATGCTTAAGCTCTGCGACTCAAAACGTGAGGTATTGAAGCACAACCAACAGAATATGTCAGGAGTGCTCTCGCGCATAACTTCTTGAAATCTTGGTCAAAAAACTCCAAAAAGGGTGTTATACACCATCACTCCAATACTTGCATTCCCCGGTTGTCTCCTCATATTTAACTCAAGTTGAATCAATTTTATACTCATCTAATCCTTCAAGTGAGACCCAGGTCAAGATATTGAAAGCAAGGAGAAAAAAAAACATTTTTTTGAATCTGGAGGTCCAACCGGATATGTAAAGTAATTTGTTTGCGATTGAAAATTTACAAAAAGGAATTGAAGACCTCAAGAGTATTCAGAAGATTATAATTGTTTGATAGGAATTCAAGGTATGTATATCACTCAAGATTCAACAACAGTACCATGTAGATTATCTGCGCATTCACTGATTACCTTTTCAAATGGCCTCACCTAAATCCAGTCGAGCTTCTCACGCGCAAGCGAAAACCTTTATTCTGATTCGGCCTTTCCACAGTCCATCATGTATGCCCTCTTGGTCATATGCGCTTGGGAAATCCAGAGAAAGCTCTTTCCAGGCTCTAAACAGGGTAGCCTAGAGGGGGTCTGGCTTTAGAGAATCCCGCTCCATTGGGTAACTCATGGACTTGCAGATGCGTGATGGTAAGGAAGATAGAAGTTGTTTGTATTTTCCATCATCAGCCAAGTCTTGTGATGATGGATCCGAGAGTGGCTAATGATAACTCACCGTTTGTGTCCACAATGATCCTTGCAGGTCGTTGCGAGTCTATCCACGTAGAAGGATCCCCAATATTGAATTTTACTGGTTCTTTCTTAACAGAGATCCCATATTTCTTTGTCAAAAAATGAAATCATTCAAGTATAAGTATGTTTGCTCTGTGCAGATTTAGCATGTTAAAACATACCTTCAACACTTCCAGCGCTTCGTCAGGATGCGCCTTTTCCCCTTTCACGATAGGGGTCGTTAAGAACTGCCAAGTTTTCTTCAACAAGTTAAATGGTGGTTGGATGATATGCTCCCATACCCAGCTCGTAGCTTTCCCACCAAGTGCCCAAGATTGGCCATATTTGATTCTTCGCTCCTCGAGGGTTAATTGAGAATCAGGAATATCGGAAAAAGTTTTTGCAGGTGGCTTGTATTCCGATGTCGTTGGATCAAGGCTGTTTTTCTCAACTTTAGGTAACGGCTCCCTTTTAGGATAAAGGTCATTGATATCATGCTCCCCGAAATCTACAAACTTGGCTTTTCCTTTGTCAATAGCTTGAGTGGCCTTCATCGCGCCTTCCACCTCGCCCATGGCCAATATCGGTTCTTCGAGTGGCATAGCTAGTATTGATGAAGCAGTTGCGACCAAAAAGCCGCAGAATATCTGAATGGTCAACATTGCTGTCTCTTGTACTTGTTTATGAGATGTAAAACAATAGCGGAAAGCGTAGACCGAGAGGATAACGATCGTGGTAAAGAATGTGATAGAGAAACGTTTCCGTTTCGCCTGGATGGACAGAGCGATGTTGGTCAGCTGCATGAAGTAAGTTCCGAAGAGGAAGGTTCGTTACGCACTTATTAACTTAAAGAATATGGATTGACGTATGAGCAATCAGATCATCGGTATGATTTGGCAAGGTCTCTTGTAATGTTGTGGATAAATGAGAGTAGAAATATGAATGTGATAATTTTCAACAGAGGTCGATGTGGTGTGCAGGAAGCCTTTCCAATTTGGACTTTCTTCAACTCCCCAGAAGAAGGATGATACCCTCAACCTATGCAAGTTCTCTGTCACGTTTCATGCATGTTGAACCCAAGCTTTTGGTTTGATCCTAAAGCGTCTTGGTCCAGTTCTTCCTCTAAATAGTGAGACGCTTCGGAACACATGTCGTAAGAAGCGAGTAATGTAAACTGCAAGAAGACCAGCCTGATATACAGAATCGCACACATACTCCCCTGATTTGTTCGTTTGCTCAGTTCGATACGATACTTTGGTACTTTTTATTGTGGCAATGGATTCCATCACAAACAGTAAGGATCGAGTGAATCTCTCTTCACATACTGCGACCTTGAAGTTCTTTATACCAGCTGTGTCTTCGATCCAACTCCAGACCAAGGTCCTGTGTGCGATTCTGGTCTTTGATTCCTACAAATCTCACCGGTGGGTGATATGGCGGATAAGAAACTACTGTAACATGACAGAAAACATCCCCTGAATGGGACATGTCACCGGGTAACGTGGTCCATGGCCATGAACTCGGGAGGATCCCATGAGCTGACTGCTTGAGGCATGATCTGGTGTAATCAACATTTCCTGTTATCAGCTTTCAAAGACGACATGGTCTGAATTGCACGAAATCATGTTGATTAATGCTGCGCGTGAGCCCTATCTCCTGGCTGGACTTTCTGTTCAGGTGAGCCAATGATGTCCAGAGTGGCGGTAATTCCTCCCTATTCTTCTCGAACTCAGCGTTCTGTTACACGTCTTCGTCCATAGCACAGAGCCGGCTGAGCGATTGGGTTATAAGTCTCTGACAGGCTCTGAAACTGATTATTGGGTTGGATGAATCATAATACGCTGTCGCGACTTGTTGGGACTTCAGTATCCACCTATATCATCTCATTACCTATTTCCTTCAAACGTGCACATTCATTTCGGTCCGACCTGTGCCGCAGATCTGAGCCGAATGGGGTGTTAGGATGACCAGGTAGAATCCCAGCTTTAGCAGAGTGAACGCTTGCATAGAAAGCAGCATCAATCACGCCATCTTGATTTTGGGACACGAAACCCATCATGACTGACTCCCGAGTGCCACACTCGTCACTGCGCACTCGAAAGAAATCGACATGACGTTCATGCCTAGCATTTTAATAATCTTCAAAACAGCTTAGAAGCTGATACCGTTGCATAGACCAGAACTGTGGTGAGGCTATCAGGCCGTCATTTCCCTACAGTCATCGTACGACTCGACTTCACTAGATCCCGAAGAGGGGGATGGCTACTCCTGCACTGCTCGTCATCATCACAGTGTGGTGGCATCTAGCTGCCACCTTTCCCTCGATCACTCGCCACGACAATGTTACCACTATTCCTTCAAGCTCCCGAACCTCACAGAGTCGAGATCAAATATCGAAAAGTATGCATCAACAAACTATCATCAGATCACAATTTTGCAAGTCGTTTCCTAACTGACAGCGAGACATCGTAGTCATCAAGGATCCGTGTATACGTACACCCCTGAAGCCTCAACTTTGGTCCGAATTACAAATGAACTCTTACTTGGACTCTTATCCCCTTGGATCTCAGTTGAATTTGCAGGTATGATTGAAGCCTATGTCTGGTTTATGACCTCCGATTCTCATATCAAGCTACATCCCCCAGCAATNTAGCCATGTTGGTGCAACCGATTTTGTCGCGGGAATTGGAGAGCATCCCAACCCTGGCCAGGTCAGCAGACAGCGCCTTCAGTCTTTGAGCAGCCAAAATATCTTTACTGATAATCATCCGTGTGGAAATCTTCCAATCAATCATACCACACGTCCATCACGTCAAAAGCTGTGCGCATCGGTGAACGGGAGGGACTGGTATGCACTAGTAGCCGCCCAAAATTGGAATGCTTTCGTGAACAGCCTGTATGACTCTGCTGGATTTGCGTAAGTTAACTTAAATCCACACAGCATCAGTCGACCATCAGACTGACTTCTTTTCTTTTGTGTGTGATTTATCCTTTGATACCTTCCGCTACGGGACGAACTATTATTTGTAATCTATGTTAGATTCTCCGTCATGTCTGGTGTGTAACACGCCCTTCATCATCTCAAACTTTCAATATCATTGACGCAGAATTGTATCGATGTTAACCTGGTTGTGGGGTGTTCAAATTACCTTGGAAGGCGTCGCGCCTGCAATGGTAAACTTGTGAAGCCATTATATACATTTCAAACCATGATACTCATTCTTTGAATCTTCTTTTGCCATGGCTCCATGACAGTTGATCGATTTCGAGAAAGATCCAACACTCGTTTATAAGCACACAGTTGAGTGTTGATGAGTTTGATTCTTGATGTCACCGACTAAAATCTTTCACCAGGCCAGTTACATAGGTCTCGCCACAACATGGGTCAGCTCCTTTCCGGGATGTATGTGGAGTGCTGTTGCTCCGATAGAAAGTGCGATGTTTGCCTCTTGGGGAGAGATAGCTTGGATCTCCATGGTCGGTTCCATGTATGTTTTGGCGTCGGCAGCATTTGTGGAATCAGTCATCTTGATAGGAAATGGAGAAGATCGGTTCACACGTGTGGGTTCTGATTGCTATACCTTTTGGTCTGCCCATCCACGAAAGTATTGACATCTGATGATCTGTGTTTGTAAATTAGGCTTCTGTGATCGGTTGGATGTTGGCCACTGCTCAACATGGAGTTCAATCAACCATTGCCAACTTGACACAAGCAGTCATAGATGCTCCAATCAGCGAGCGGGCTGGCTTGGCTGGGATCAATCGCGACGGTGGTTTTTTGGATGAGATACCTTCAAACTTCCAGAGTCGACTTCAGACTGAGCTTGAACTCGCATTGAAGTTAAAGGCTTTAGCCAAGTTTTGGAGAGTCCAGGTGAATGCAAAACCTTGATTGAATCCTCATCTGATGCTGAACTTCAAAATCCAACACTGATCACGATTTTCATTTGTCAATGAAAACCGCATCAGAATGCATTTATCATCAGGGGTAGCGTCCGTCTAACCTTTCCACTGAAGGGTCATATCCCATAACGAAATTCTCACCCTCCAATCATGTTCACAGGACCCATGCACACAGGATGGCCCAAACGGTGCTTTCAGCGACCCGGAGCGAATCTCGTATTGTGGTGAAGACGGAATGTAAGCTCCCCAGATGGAAGTGGCCTTCGTATTTGAGGTTGGTTCTGATGAATGCGATACAAACATCAAGTATGATGAACATTGTGAGAGCAGAAAAGGATGGAGATGGGCTTGACCTTACAATATATCACGCGTCTCTTGTAGAGTCCAAGTATGGATACAGCCCCGAGTTTCTTACCACCTCCGCTTGGAAATGTCAGAAGACACACGGAGTATTTGAATACGATGCTTGCCTTTCCAATAACCAGTAAGTTGGCTAGTCCTTGCTTCCTCCAGATCACTCTTCCCTTCCATTACTGACAATTTAATATGATTGGTAGTACTTTAATATCACTCGCAGATATTGGAAAGCCTAGTGATTGTTATTTTAATTTGCCTGTCTGCGACCTTACCTCACCACGTCAGTCATACTTCTTCATATTGATAAAATAACGCTATTGTTTGTGCAACATGATTTTTCTAGATAAATTTGACATGGATTGATGCTAAAAAATTATCAATTCTCACCGCATCACTCACTTTTAGTTCTGCAAGAAAAACGCAGAAAACATACCTCACTGACCAAACTATGTCGGGAAGTGGCGGGTCTTCCAATCTGAAGTGATTCAGGGTTGGCTATTGATAAACTTTGTTTGGGACTCAGGGATTAAATTTGAATCACCTTTAACTGATAAACATTTTCATCTCTTATTTACAGGATGAAGTATCAAGGGATTCCAAAACATCCAACACTTACTGCTTGTATCATTTCATGTTTCATATTTCATATCTCTTACATCATGTTTTATGCTCATTCTTATCAATCCCAGATACCCATTATTTATGAACTGCATTTGTAGACTCTACATCAAGAAAACACGCAAACTAGTGCACCATCCTCGCAATATTTTTGATTGGTTGGAGAAGTAAATCTTCTAAAAAGAGAATTCATTATGAATTATGAAGGAGGGAGCTTTAGAGGCTGACACTCTGATTTTCGTCCTCTGGGGACCTTGGGTGGCTTGGTAGCCCCCTCGCTACCTAGATTGACCAAGTCATCCTTCATTCCTCCTCAATTTTTCCCTGATATCTACCAAGTAATATGCTTTGTCATAAGGCTCCCAATACATGGAAATTTTAAATTGAATACCAATGACAGAATGAGAGGAAGTAGATTGTCTGCGTTCAGAACGTTGCTAAACAAAACCACAAGCTCAATACTTCTTTGATAGAGGGTTTACGTGATCCCCACCTCTTGATATAGAAAGTGGTAGATACTTAAGGCTTCGTCACGCAGCTAAATCTACAAGCATCCTTATGAGGAGATATCATGTTCAGAGACCTCTTTAATATGTTGGTAGGCGATTCTCCAGCAATCCATTCGAATTTTCATGGAGCAATTACTTGGGCAACTGTCTCTGCTAATACCCCTGGCCAAATTCATCTGCGAGATATTCTGGCTCTATTCCGTGCGTGGCTTCCTCACGCCTAGTACTCTTCAGTAACATTGGCCGTGCAAACAAACATTTATGTAGTGTTCTACTCAGTATAAAGGAGGTTTAATATTGATTTTTTCATAAACCCCCAAATGTAAGAGAATGTCCGGATCATGATCTCATACATATCGCCATTGTGGAATAAGGCCTCAGGAGCTTACTATCCACACTCTCGGTTGCTCTGCTTTGCATTTTGTACCAACATTTCAAGCACCAGTTATCATTCACAAGTTCCTGCTCCTGAACGCCCATCTTAGGTCAAACAGACATACTGTGTTGGCGAGTACATCCTTTGGTAGTTAATCACACGCTGAACTTGGTAGACTACGTTGCAACCAAGTTTGATTTAATATTGTATAAGCTTTTAGATCTGGACCATATCAGTCAGTCAAAGGGAATATGCTTTTGATCTGAACAAATTGGTGACAAACCGAAATTTTTATTGCATGGTCGATTGTTGTATAGGAATAACCAATTTGAATTGGATCATAGTGATGAATCATAGAGACTTGGTTTGCGTTCGTGTAGGCCATAAAGATACATGTATGTAGATATGTAAGAAAACAAGAGCGTAGGTACCATACCAATCTGTGACCTAGCTCTTATGATGCCAAGCTTTTTGGTGGTGCGAGTGCAGGCTCACCGAGAGGAGTCTGTGAATAATTTGGAGTCGAATGGTCAATCACAGTGTCTCGGGACCTTTGGAATTTCCAGATATCGGACTTACAACATAACAACCGTGTGCGCCACCATCGATAAGGAAATCTGTACCGGTGATGTAACTGCTATCATCGCTAGCAAGGAACAAAACCCCTTTGGCTTGTTCGACAGCCTCTCCGAATCGTCCCATTGGTAAATGTACTACCCTTCTCTCACGTTTCTCGTCGGTGTTGAGAAAGTCCATCAACAGAGCTGAGTGTTGTAGAATCGGAAGATGGTACACAAAAATGATGAGTTTGTCAGTCTGTTCAATTATGGTCAAGAAGAATGAGAAAAGATACTCACGTGTGCGTAGAGGACCACTATTCAATTCAGCGCAGTAGGACGTGATTGGTGAGTGTTCGAAGCGCATATTCCGAAAGATCTGACTTACGGGCAGAGTGCATTCAACCTGATACCATCACGGGCATGAACCATGGCAAGCTCTCGTGTCATAGCCAAAACTGCACCTTTACTAGCCGTGTCTGTTGTTCAGAGAAAAAAACTCAATCACCATTCCTCTACTAGAAAAGATTTAAAAGTTACTGACAAGCTAATTGTGGAGTAGCAGCACCCAACTTAGCAACGAAACTAGCAGTATTGATAATACTTCCACCGATCTTCAGGTCCTTCGATTCATCAGTAGGATTCTTCAACATAGCCTGAATGGCATATTTACAACCCCACCAAACACCCTTGCAATTGATCTGCATCGTCAAATCCCATATTTTTTCATCAGTCTGAACCGCATCTGAATCATCGGGATGCATAATCCCAGCACTGGGTTCATGAATTCAACAAGATCAGTAAAATGCATCTCGAACAAAAAGAGGTTTTCAAAGAACCGATACGTACTTGTTAAACATGATATCAAGTCTACCACATTTCGAAACTGCCGTCTCAACGATCTTCTTCACGTCTTCTTCTTTTCCAACATCACATTTGATAGCAATCGCTTCTGGAGAAGAGTTTAGGGTTTTGATTTTGGCGACTGTTTTTTCCGCTGCTTCTAGATTGATATCAGCTACGAAGACGAAACAACCTTCTGAGGCAAAGAGGATGGATGTTTCCATTCCGATTCCACTGCCTCCACCTGTGATCACTGCGACCTTGTGGTTTAATCTTCCGGGCATGATGATAGTTTTCGATTCGGGGAATTATGCGAAGAGGGTGATGGAATGTTATATAGTAGAAGCAAGCAAGCAACCTATTGACAACTGAGACTTCGTCACATAAGGGCAATATCTCGATCATATGCGAGGACACCAACACGGGTCGGGTCTCGGAGGCTCGGTTCAGAGCGTGTGGAGAACTTGAGACCGCTGGATGATAATCGGGCCGTGTTTTTCGCAGCCCATATGAGATTGATTGGTGCGTTGAGTCTCACTCTGTTGCACTTGTCCAATTCACTTGCTTCTCCCTCCAAACAATTATCAACAAATGTACTGGTAGTTTTACCCTCACGATCACGAGGATATATGAATAAATTAAAGAGCTTCGAATTTGATCTCCTGTGATATTTGTACTGATCTTATCTCTCAAATTTTCAGCAGTACCATATGGGGGACTGTCGTGAGCACCATTTTTCTCGACACCACCCTTAATGTCGACGGTGACCAAAGAATCTAATGGTACGAGTTGCGTAACTTTGAGAGCCAAAAGAGTTATTCGAGAACCAGAGTCCATTGAATTTTGGTGACATTTCTTGATCAGTGTTCATACCAAATATCTTGGTTAGTATGATGCAACCAAACCTGTCATTGATAGAAAATTACTGACAAGACTCACATATGACAAAGTTGCATTCCACAATGTCTTTACCAAGTGCATTCAATGTTGTGAATACATACATACCAATGGAAAAATACGAGATATTCAACTTGATTGAAGTACTAGAGCTGGCAGTTTAGAAAGTGCCCTCTCCCGGTTCAAGTTTTTCGGAAAAAAGGCACTTTGTACATATGGCGTGACAATCGTATGAAGGCTTGATGGGAATGAGGAAGGGTAGAGGAAGATAAGCTATGTTACATATGAGTCATTATGCCTCAGTATGAAGTCAAAGCACCTGGATTACAAGGGATTGATCAGTTTCAATGAGGTATGCATCAGCTTATCCATCAGTCTTTAAAAGGTGTGTGGTTATTGGCTTCAGTTCTTAATGTAAAGCAAAGGTTTGAAATTGGAATGATGAGAGTCGACATCGAAAGACCCAGTATAGGACGCAGTACTGTGTGCTACGCTGTTGTATATGTCACCTTTACGCAGCAGGAAACCCATTTCAGATTGATATGTGAAATGCAGGGTGTACTGTACTTTGATGTGGTTTTGTAGCGCATGTATCTACTTACCACAGGTTAGCCTTTGAATTTCCAACTTGGGTTGAATGGTAATCAAGAAATTTTAGAAACTCAACCAAATATCAAGCTCAACTCATTACCACCCCCAGTCCATCCCATCCCATCTAAACCATCCTCTTCATCCCCCATTTCTTTAACCCCGCTTCACCTTTACCCTCACCTCATTATCTTGATTGTCTTCTCTGTGACGATAGAACCTTCTCTTCTACCAATCCATCCCTTCAACTCCTAGTCTAAATGGGTTCCAAATCTAAAAGTGCCGGTGCCGCCGCCGTTGAAAAGAAGCCCACTTCATCGTCGCAGCCTTCTTCAAAAGTCAAACCTTCAGCTCCCAAGGTAGTTCCCACACCCATCAAGGAGAAGATAGAAAAACTCGACAAGAAATCCAAATCGAAATCCAAAGACGCTACGAAAGAAAACACACCATCCAAAAAAGAAGCTGTTAAAGAGAAGAAGGCATCCGGAGAGCCACTCAAGCCTAAATCTGCTTCACCTTCTAAGCCCGCCGCTCTCTCTGAATCCGGTGCCAAAAAGTCGAAGTCAAGCAAATCGACCAACGGGGCGAAAGCTAAACCAACCAAAAAGCCTGTCTCCGAATCCGACTCTGACAGTGATGATTCCGACTCTAGCGAACCAGAAGAGAAGTCAAAGGCTTCAACCGTCAAACCCGTCAAGGCTGCCAAATTGTCTGATTCAGAGAGCGACTCAGATGACAGTGATGACGATTCCGAAGAAGTTCCTGCTGCCAAGGTGTGTTCTCTCTCGTTCATATCATTTTCCTCTCATCGGCGCGCTCATATTTTTTTGGTTCCTCCCTACAGCCCGCACCTGCAGCACTGAATGGTAACAAGACCAAGGCTCCTGCCAAGACCGCTGAATCGTCCGAAGAGTCCGATGACTCCGACTCCAGTGAAGACGAGGTCGCAAAAGTCTGTTATTACCATTATCCTTACTCAAACACCACAACTTATTGACGCCAATGTACTCCCTATCCTCGTACATTCAGCCTGCACCAAGCAAGACAAATGCTGCTACTGCCCCCACCAAGGCTGCTGCAAAGGATGACTCCTCGAGCGAGGACAGTGATGACAGTGATGACAGTGATGACTCTGTACGTGCATTGTCCATACTGTCACCAAAATTCAACTCACCCAGGTTGTATCCCAATCCCGCCCCTTCTCCAAACGTAGGAGGAAGCCGCACCGGCCAAGACAGCAGCCGCACCTGCACCTGTCGCCGCCAAGGTGACTATCTATTTTTCTTCACTAGCACGTATCTCATGCTCACTGGTTGATAATCACGTTTGGAACGATTACAGGACGACTCTTCATCAGGATCTGATTCAGATTCTGGAAGCGACTCAGAATCGGATACCGAGATGTCCGACCCAAAGCCTGAAACACCAGTGGCTCAAAACGGAAAGAACAAACGTAAAGGCGATACCGATGATGGATCTGCTAAGAAGGCGAAAACTGGTGATGCTTCCGGTGAAATCAAGAGTATCTTTGTTGGAGCTCTCTCATGGAATGTGGATGATGACTGGTTAAAGAAAGAATTTGAAAAATGTGGGGAAGTGGTCTCTGCTCGAGTTATCACTGATCGAGACACTCAGAGGAGTAAAGGGTACGTTATCTTATCCTTGAGAAATCAATAGTTCCGCTTTCAGCATGACATTGATCTGGCTTTGTGTATTTGTTCAGTTTTGGATACGTCGATTTTGCTTCTGCTGAAGATGCACAGAAGGCATTAGAGACAATGTCTGGAACTGAAATTGACGGTCGCACAATCAAGGTTGACCTGTCAACACCTAGAGCAGAACGACCAGAACGACCAGCTCAACAGAAACGTGACTTTGGTCAAGAAGAGCTTTCAGCCCCTACGACCACTCTCTTCGTTGGTAATCTACCCTTCAGTGCCACACAAGATTCAGTCTATGAGGCATTTTCCGAGTACGGAGATATCAATTCTGTTCGATTACCTACCGATCCCGAAACTGAACGGATCAAGGGGTTTGGTTACGTTGAGTTTGCTACTCAAGAGGCTGCTACAGCGGCTGTGGAGGTAGGTCGAGGTGACGGTATCTACATTGATCAACGTCAAGCTCGACTAGATTATAGTCAGCCTCGAGCTCCAGGTGGTGACCGGGGTGGTCGCGGTGGGGGTCGAGGTGGAGGTCGTGGGTTTGGTGGTGGACGCGGTGGTGACCGTGGTGGACGAGGATTTGGTGGACGAGGTGGTGGAGGACGAGGTGGTGGATTCGGCGGTG
>KZ122493.1:0-10694 GCA_002157025.1 Melampsora abietis-canadensis | reverse complement strand
TAAGAGAGCATAATGTTAACAGTCATGTAAGGATTGAAGAAAAGTAGCACAAGATGATCTTGGGATTGAATGAGAAGACAGAGAGGATCAAAAATCTAAGATGGGGTGGGTGCCGGTGCATATTGGAGGTGCGTAGAGTGCTCATGTTATAGACATTCTGGATCCCCAAAAATAGGAAATGTTTGCCGGCGCCGGAATCAAAGTATCTTTTGAATTGTCTGCGCTCAAGCGGTTTCCCGGACTGTTATTTAACATGTCAGCTTAAAGCACCTCTCATGTGCCACCACCTCCCACACAGAAGTGAGGTTCAATCATCAGTGCTTACCTTTTTCCTTTGGCCCTTGGTGGATGGTGCAAATTCAAACTACTTAGGAGCCTCGAGAAGTTGGGAGTGGCAGTGCCATATGCACTTTGCCATGAACCATGATGGACAGTTTGGACACAGAGTGGCGATGCGTGTTCGACATCAAGGACTCAAGTCGTGGTCGTACTCAACAGTGACGGTGATGAGTCTCATGGAGAAGCTCATAGAGTTACAAACTTAGGGACTTAGCAAAGATATCTGAGTTTATCATGGAGTTGAAGTCTGGTTATACGTATTCTAGAAGCCGTCAATCATGAGAGAGAGAACAATTTTCTTCTTGCATGAGACTGCAAAGCTATCAGTTTGTCTCTGACTTCACATATACCGTCGATTTCGAAAAGCTCGTCCATGTTTTCCCGTCAAACTCGAACAATTTGGCACTGAAGTTGCGGCAAGCTTTTCAAAATTGACAGTACTAAACCAAAGCACCTTGCTGGCCTCCAACTTTTTGGGGAATGTGTAGACTCAACATGCAGGTAATTTGGCAAGGAATGAGATACGGAAACAGGTTTACATTTTTTTCACCAAACAATCACAGTAATCTGAACATTCTACAGTTGACTTTATATATGCCAATCCAGATTCCAAAAGATAAACAGGTGATCAAGTTAATCAAGAAAAGTAGGGTAAAATGAAACTCAAAGTTTTCTTTGACTCTTCACTAATTGATGCTTTTTTAGTCATCACACTGAATTCCATGGTACCTTTACAAGTCTTAAGTTGATTTTGTTCTAGAGCTGTATGAATATCACTCAAGACACGTAAGGTTAATCGATTTGAGACTACTACATTCGAGTTGATGGTTGCCATCACTTCGGCAACTGTTACTGGTTCTTCTGATACTCTCCATGCATCATAATCAGTGATTTGAGCAATCAAAGCATAACTGTTATATCATCAAGATGGAAATCAAGTCAATCATTTTGTACGTCTCAAAACTTCAATAGTGGATATAATTGAGATCGACAAACCTTAGTTCTGCTTCACGTGCAAGTTTTGCCTCTGGTAAGACAGACATATTAATAATATCACCACCTAATTGACGATACATATGACTTTCAGCACGAGTAGAAAAAGCCGGGCCTTCCATACAAACTGCTACTTTATTTTCATGTACTCCAACTCGAATCTCAGGTTCAAAACTTTCAACTTCTCTTTTAATTGATTTAGCCAACAGTTTAATAAGTTCAGTATCGAATGGATCTCCAAACATCGCATGTCCTACTACTCCTAAACCTGAGAAAAAGGTCGAAGGTCGATTTGATTTGGTACGGTCTATGATTTGATCTGGGATGACGATATCTCTAGGAGGAATGTCTTCACGTAAACTACCGACAGCTGAGAAGGCGATGATAGCACGACATCCGATATGCTTCAGGGCAGCGATGTTGGCACGAGAAGGTACTTCGGATGGTGAGATGTGATGTGAAAGACCGTGTCGAGCTAGAAAAGCGATCACTTGACCTGTTGGTAATTTTGCCAATGTGATGGGCGATGAAGTTGCACCCCATGGTGTATCAATGTTCAAGGTGTCAATTGGAGTGAGGCCATCTAACTTGTAAAGACCTGAACCGCCGATAACACCTGTAAATTGATTGATGAGATATCATGAGTGAGTGTTTAACTGTTAGAAGAGTGAGAATGAGAACTGATGGGACTAACCTACGAGTGGAGCTGAGGAAGACATTTTAGAAATCTTGAGATAAGCTTCAAAGTTTAGTGGTGTGGAAAAAGAAGCGGAGTTACAGGATGGTCTAGGAGAGTTTCACTTGAGTGACATTCTCAGATGATATGAAATGAAGATGTCACATTGATGATTGATCGATTGGAGTAAATACAAACTCAAACTCAAATCATCAGATTCACATTCACATTCACATTCAAGAATGGCATCAAGAAAACCAGCAACATCTCAATTCAACAAAAAGAATATCATTCAAACTACTAACCCTCGCTTCAATGATACTCGATCTCATCCATCCTCATCCAATCACCTTGATCCAAACTCACTCATGGGTACAATTCCAAACAAAGGCGTGGTTGGACCAAGTAACCTAAGACGTGATCAATCAGGTAGAACAGTGGAATTCTTTGTAAGTCTCTTTTCTCTTGAATTCCATTCATATATGAAAATATCAAATCAACTGAAGGCTTTAAATTTGATTTTTAGTCTGAAGCCGATGTTTGTCCAATTTGTAAATCAGATAGATATCTTAATCCTGATTTACGTCTCTTAGTTTCGAAATGTTATCATAAAATGTAAGCATGCGAAACAAAAACAAAAGAATCAGATGAAAAAAACAAAACAATGAACAGATCATATATATGAATCAGGCTGGACAAAAGTTGACCACAATCACTGATCAGTAAATTTTGATATTTCTTTGGGGAAACACCACAGGTGTGAATCATGTATCGATAGAATCTTTTCATTGGGACCCGAACCATGTCCGACATGTGGATTAACATTAAGAAAAAGTAATTTTGCACCTCAAACATTCGAGAATTTAAAAGTAGAAAAAGAAGTGATCATCCGAAAAAGGATTCATAAATTATTTAATAAACGTCGAGAAGATTTCGAAAGTTTAGATCATTATAATAATTATTTAGAAGAAGTTGAAGATATTAGTTGAGTTCTTCATCTTTTCACTGTTGATCTACTTCTTTCAATCTTCTAAATCTTTTTAGACCTGATGATTCGTATTTTATTTTTGGTATGTATTAACAGCTTTTAATTTAATCAATGGAGTAGATGTAGCCGAAACAGAAGCGAAGATCAAAAAATATCAAATCGAAAATGAAGATTTGATTGCTCAGAATGCAGTACATGAAGCAAGACAAGCTGAATTGAATAAACGTCAAGAAGAAGCTATCAAACGTGAACGTGAAGAAAGGAAAGCTGAATTGATTAGATTAGAAGAAGAAGCTCAGAGAGAAGAACGTGAATTGAAACAAGAAACGATTCGTAATTTGGTTGGTTTTGGGTTTCCTAAAAGCTTCTTTGAAGTTCCGAGGCTCGTAATTTAAGCTGATTCCTTTTTCTCGATCACTGAACCAATGTTTTGGTTTTTGTCTTAGGCTGATTCGGATGTAAGCGCGGATAAGTTAGTAGCACGCCAACGTGCCCTAGCGCAAAAGAAATCAGCAGCTCGAGCCCTAGCATCAGATCTTGCCACGAAATCTACATTGACTATGCCATCTCTCACCGGTCTACTAGATCCATCAACATCACCACTAGATCAAGACCAAAAGCCTGATATAGAAGGCGAGTTAGGAAGATGGGATGATTATTCGAATCTGTTCGAATTACAAACCTTTCAAGATGGGTATAGACCAGGTTATGTGGATGAAGAATCGATTGGGATCGTGTTGAGTGATGATCGATTAGCATTTGTGGGAGGCTTCGAATTAGAAACCGTTTGGGAACGTCAGATTCGGAGTGCGGTGATGGGATTGTTTGTGAGCAGACCTGAGGAAGGATCGAGTAATCAGCTTCTTTCGGATGAGATCATGAGTGTTGATCTTCCTCATGCTTAAAGCCTTGGTCTTTCAACTACCTTTTCTTTTACATATCATTATAAAGTAATTGTATTCTCAATCTCTTGGATCCTTTGTTTTTTGCTGAAGCGCTGATGGACGGAATAGATTGATTTATGTGTTATGTTATCATATCAAATATATAGATTGTAGATTGTATTTAGTCTTATGAATTGATCATCACTTCATAACCTACTGGAATGGAATGTACTCATCAATAGACAAGTCACCTATCCCCTTGCCATTTCAAGTCCCGACACTACCAATAGTAAAAGAAAAAGTCTGCTGGAGTAGCCAAAAAAATTGGGGTCTCGACAGAAGTGAGATTTGAACTCACGCTCACAAAGTGAAGTAGCTGATCGATCGACGAGCGAATTCGAAACTACCGCCTTAACCACTCGGCCATCCTGTCGGTATCGGGCTCCGCGGTACCAAGATTGTGAAATTTCTCGTTATGTGACTGAACAATCGAGTTTATAGGTGTCCTATGTAGCCTTCTAATTCTTTTGGGCAGTGTAAAATGCAATACAGCAGCTCACAGTGTATATAGAAAAAAAACATATCAGGTGGTTTCCAGCCTGTGTGGTTGAGAGTATGTGCAAAGTCCTTTGGAAATCCTGTATTTACACGCAACAAGGATACCCTTCTCGTGAACATAATGAGGTTTCTGAAGCTCAAAACCTACATCCCCTGATATGCTCCAAGAAGATTGAAGTGATATCAAGAGTGAGCTTTGTATCTTCTCAAAATAACAACAAGACAAAATGAATCTGATTGCTTTCATAACACAATACAGGACATTCTTCGCTGATGGTATTAGATCCATCAATCTCAAATCACAAACTTTATTACCCCAATTCTTTCTTCAAGCTACTTCAAAAAAAAATGCATAACCAAAAAAACAATTATATAGACACAATCTCTTCAACCTGAGATCTACAGAAAAAAAAAACTCAATGCATAACCTAATATCTTTTCACTTTTCTTTTCTCAATTTACATACAAGATTCTCACATTCTAGGATGAGGATGACCTAAGTATTGTTCCCATTCTCCAGCAGCTGTCTCTGTTCCAGTTCCAGATTCATTATTTCCAATAGATGGTAAACCTGTTCCAAAGACAAAAAAAACTGAATCAGTTTTCATCTCCATCATGTAGCGTGAAAGAAAAATTCAAAATGATCCCTACCGAAAAAAGTATCCGGAACTGCAGTGCCAGTTCCATATATGGTATTATCACCACTGTATAACCCAGATCCATCTTCACCACTTGCCGAGTTCTTTGTGGGAGGGTTTGTACCAAAATAACTAGATAACAAGTCATTCAATCCTTCTTTGTTCGTCATCGACTCAGTTCCACTCGTGCCCCCCACTAATCCAAAGATATCATATGAGGAGGAAGACGAAGAGTTTTGATGATCTAGTCCCATAAGTCCTTGCGGTGGTGGTCGGTTCCCTTGGTGAGGATTGATGCAATCAAAGTTGTCATCCCATGCACCTCTTGATGATAGTTGATGATGAGGATTTGTCATGTCAGGAGTCGGTGGGGGTGGTTGTGCTATGTTACTTTTTGTGGGCGAGACTACAGCTAATTCATTGGATGTTGATGGTACTGTTCTCATCATTGCACCTGGCTGATGGAATTGGCCATTTGACGGAGTAAGTTGACCCATTCCAGAGCTGCTACCACTAGCAGCGCGTGAAACAGATTGGAGTGATAGCGGTGGAGGAACATGACCCGAAATCACTCGACCTGAGCTCCTGATGATTCGCATTGATTGCGACTGTTGAAATCCTGCACTTGCTTCCGGAACGCCTTCTTTGGGTTCTGATGAAGAAGCTGGTCGTTTCAAACCTCGTTCTTCTCGCTGTGCTGATTCTTCTTCTTCTTCTTCTTCCTCAACCACATCTTGTAGATCTACTATCCCGAGTAGTAATTCATATGCTCGTACTGCTCCTGACCAAGTAGACTAGCCCCACCCCAGAAGAACAAAGGATTCAGGAAAAGCATCAGTTGAATATATAAAAGAAACAAAACTGACTGCCATTCCCTTTAAACTATTCATACATCTCAGGAAGTTCCTTTTAGTAGTGACTTTAGGACCACGTTCAAATGTCGAGTTGTGAACCTATAGAGGAGTATTCCATGAAAGATATTTCGATGCATCAATTTTTTAACTCTTCTCAACCCACTCGAAACGCAAAACAATACGCGCCCAGAGTGGACCACTAACATGTATGATTGCGGCCGTGAAGACATAATAGACCATAAAAGCTGGAGCTTGTCTTAATCCGTATAACTGATCATAAATCTTTGCAATATTCGATATAGCGTTGGCTGCAGTTGTACAGATACTATGTGACGGATAAGAACCCTCGGTATCTCCAGTTTCATCAGCTTTCGAGATGAAGGGTCTATGTAAGAGGATGAGAGCTGTATAAAACTGGGCATGCAGTGTTAAGAGATGAGGCGTGGGTGTTTGATGATTAGATCTATGAATCGGATTGTAATGTAAATGTTCAGGTAGGTCGAGGTACCAATGTGCAAGGTTTTGATCTAGGAGCGTTAAGAGTGTTTCACTTGATTGACCGGTGACTCGAGTTCGGATTGCATATATATTTGCTACGATCCGGCTGATGAGGACTGATAGTGATGCTGATCGATTGAAACACGAGATAGCATGTGATTTGAGTTCTCCAGGAATTCCCCCTGACTTGTTTCCCTTGATTTCGGCTGTAGGCTGCTCCGTATTAATTGAGGAGGAGCAGGTCATCCTGGTTTGATCTTCGATATCAGTTCGAATTGGTCCGTCTTGAGGTCCAGACTTTTGATCACCATCAGTTAAACTCTCATCCCCGGTTTGGATTTGACCATCACTGATCTTGGGTTCTCGGTTCAAATTGATTTTAGACCCATTTGGTCTCAACGCGCTCCAAGCTTCATGCTCATCCGGTGCATCTTGTGACGCAAACTCAGTGTCGTAATCACGTTCGAAGATCATCATTGGTCGACCGATATAAGTACTAACATATTTATCCAAGATCACACATGCCCACCAAACTCGTTTCCTAGTTTGTTTCTCCTCTGATGTGAATTGACCGGCTGGCACATGCCATTTTTCGATCTCTCGAAATAATCCCATATCTTGTGCCATCCGAATTGCCATGCCTGCATATCTGTTAATAGACAATCAGTTGCGGTTGGATAAGTAAGTGGTTTCGGAGACACAGAGAAATGAACATGTCATCACTAACAGCCAGCTATCTGCCATTGCACCAATCCCAATCTCTCGGTAAGCTAATAAGATGAGTGCTTGACAGTTTGTCAATTTACTACTAGCATAGTGGTAATTAAGGATTTTCTTGGCTTTCTCAAGGTAATGATCACCCGAGTTCCAATACTCTTGCTCTCCAGGAGGCCCAGATGCTAGATCAGAATATCTAGAAGCAATTGAGAAGATGATAAGTAAAAGTAGGGTTGAGATTTGTGTGTGACCAGAGGATCGAGGGTTAGTATGAGAAGAGTGCTCTTGATCGGCTGTACAAGTCGAATTGTTTGCAACTTCTTGAAGAGATGTGACCCAATTCAGGTTGCGATTCACCTCAGGATTAGCTTTTTCCCTAGCGTCTAGGTTATTGAAGACTTCTTCAAATTGCGACATAAATTCAGATTTGTGAACGACAGGTAGGATAGGATGTACGAAGGACCAATAAAGATCAAGAAGATGATTCATCATATCTCGTGAGGGTAAGACTTCTAGGGGTTCAACCAGATTCAAGATGTCTAATTCGGTTTTCGGTTTTCGGTTCACTGCGACGGGCCAAAGCCCAGGCTGAGGGAAGTACCAAAAGAAGTCCTTGTAGCGTTGAGACTTAGACAAAAGATGTAATCCTGATGATCTTCCGTGATATCTGAGGTCTGAATTTTCGTCCGCACTGATCTGCCCTGCTACATCGGCTAGATCTTTTAGGGAGACCTTAGGTGGAGCTCCATTATCTTCTGCATGTGTCGGAAGATTAAGGATTGAGCTAAGTGAGTTCCGTGAGCTATGGAAATTTCGATACATGAGACTTACCAGGTTGGATGATGCCTAAACTGTGCTTAGAGGAGTTGGCGTCAGCATTCGAATCAAGCCGACGGCGACGGCGCCGATGTTGACCGGCTTCGTTTTTATTTGGGTGAGATGATTCAAGGCTAGCACGGTCATCAACGTCGGAGTCAAGGCCAGAGTCGGGGGATGGATGGTCACCACTAGCATGAGTCCCAGCCGATGTCTTGGGCCGAGATTGAGCCGAGCGAGATGAGGGGCGACCGGACTGATCAAAATGACTGACGCCCCAGAGTAATTTCTGAGGGTCCGTGAGGTGGAGATCAGTTCTGGACGAATCCGTCTGAGGGCTAATAGCCGGAAACTCGGGCAACTTCCAAGACTTGCGAATCTTGCCATTGAAACCTTGTTCAGCGGCAGCTTGAAGATCCTTCTTGAGCAAATTCCTCACTTCGTTATCGCCAATCAGTTCAGATAGCAATGCTTGAGCTCGCGGGTCATCATTCTGGAGAAGACCGCCTAGAAGAGCTTCCATTCGATGAAGTCTTGATTCAATAGCTTCGATATAACCTTTGGGAGGACCTCTGTGTGTAAACAAAGTCAGAAAGGTAGATTTATTTGGCAATTTTCTTACTACACTAACCTTTTCCGTGAGGCCCCATTGAAGGTGCACTCGGCCCCAGTGGTAAGGCAATTTTGGCAAGGACCTGACGTAGGTATGACACCATTTTGATCGGGTGCGCGGGTGCATTTACACTTTGACTTTCGGCAGTTGTCACCTTGGTTTGCAGAAAAATGAATTTGGCATAAGGATAATGTTACAATGGTTTTGTAAGACTGATGATAAACGACATACAAGCTTTGCTACTTCTACGTTTGACTTCTTTAGCGTCTTTTTTCTTCTTGGGTAGTGTGGAGATGGGAGTGAAGAAGTTAGATGTAGGGTTGCGATTGTTGAGATTCTGAGCACCAGATGGTACAAGAGGGCCGACTGAGTCACCGTCTTCACTAAATTGACCTCCACCATCCGAGCTATCGTCCGGCTGATGTATATGATTAGAGGGGAAAGTAGGATGAGCGGATGTTGGAGGTATCGCAGGCCATGGGCGAAGCGGGTTTGCGTCAGTGAGGGCGTAATGTGAGACGGCTGTTGAGAGCGAGGAAGGCTGAGAAAGTGTTGACAGATTGGAAGTAGACTGATATGGATAGTTCGAAAGATGATGTTGTGGGTGTTGCTGTTGCTGTTGCTGTTGCTGTTGCTGTTGCTGTTGCTGTTGCTGTTGCTGCTGTTGAGATGTGTATGGATGCTGATGTAGAAAATTTTGCGAGGGAAAATTTGACATTTTTTTAGTTGATGATGACCTCAAGAAAAGTGGCAAGATACAGTGTTAACGATTAACAATTTTAGAAAATAGATAAATTTATTTTCTCCGACAGTTCATTATTTGAAGGCTTCAGAGAGTGTTAACGCCGAAAAACAACTCAGACCACGGAATCACAAGATTTAGATTAGGATTCGAAGTGAATTGATGAAAAGCTATTCAAATTAAATGTTAAAGTGTTGTATGCAATCGTATGGAAGTGATCTCAACTATTTCGAAGCTAGTTTGAGGTGTAAGGCTGTGGACCGAAGCTGTGTAAAGTGATGTGAAGCCAAGCGTGCGGCGATGAAATTATATCACCTTCAATCGAAAACGGCGGTGGTACATTGAATTAGGAATATCAGTGCCACATGTTCACTTCTAGCTGCGATGGTACCTTTGGAAGCTGACTTGGCGCAGGTAGATTTGATTTTGATTAATCGAGTTGAGTCGATGTGAGATGAGGATGCGGTCACGAGGAACTTTGTCAAGAATGTCGATGGCAATCTAGTCAATGGTATAATGCAACTTTTGAAGTTGAGATCGACGATATGACCAGAAAACGTTTGTATAAATCAGATAAATTCAAAAAAGGTGTTGTATCGACGAGAAAGATCAATCAAGTGGAGAAACCGGGGAAAGTCAAGATGATAGAATCCCCTCTCAGTCAAACTACACTCAACTCAACACCGGTGGGTGCATCAAAGCGGTCGGGTTAAATGGATTCCTAATGACATGAAACAGAGAAGGATTAGAAGATCTTAGAATTCCTTCTAGATGACAAAGAAACAGAAGGAGAAGGAGCAAAAGAAAGCGAAAACGAAAAGAAAGGAACTCATTTCAGAAAAAGTGAATTATTTTCTCTCGATTACATATTTCAGTCCTTTGGACTTACAGCTCATACCACATCGAATCAAAATCCACATCTCAATCTCCATCGAAATCTTTTTCCTTCACTTTCTTCCTTGTTGGAAATCCTTTGATGTTCAATAACATTGCACTGCTTTTGATACGATTGTACATACGATTCTAAAACAAATTATTGTACCTTCCAGTCTCATGATTCCATTCACATTCTTCCAACTCACTAACTTCACCGCTCAACATGAAAATCGTCAGACTGCCATGGACATTAGGGTTTGGGCGAAGTGAAATTTTGTGAAGTTGTGTTTTAGTGAAACTCCAACAAAGGGCCTGGCTGATCTGCAACAAATTCACACTACACATAGCTACATAGGTATCAAAAGGCAAGGAATTTGGATCGAGTTGACACGCAGGTACAGTAGATTCCATAAAGAATAGACCTGTTCAAATATAAAAAAGAAACTTTGGAGTCAAAACTTTGGAACTCTGTTTTTTTATACAGGATGTACAGAGAGAGTAT
>KZ122492.1:2223-14944 GCA_002157025.1 Melampsora abietis-canadensis | reverse complement strand
TATCCGTGATTTTTTCTTCAAACCTCAATACCTTAGTCAATTTACATCATGAAGGTTAATAAACTATATATTCTGTGTGGGGAAATACAGGAGTAGCTTTGTACAGATTTATCATATCATTTGGCCTTATCCCACTTTTGGTGATATCTCAATAACTTCTCAATAAGTGGGTGATATCCATTCCGCTACTTCTTTGGGTTATGCATATTACTTGGGTGTTTATGCTCTTAATCTCTTACTCTCTCTCTTTGAATTCCTATCTCATCAGTTAGTCTTTTTTTGTGTTGCTAGACTTCTTTGAAGTTTTGCAACATGTTTGGGGGGGCCTTTTGGGCTGCAGACTAGCCGACGGGATAGGTTCTCCGTGAGGAGGGTGCCGGGGTGGGTGGGAGGACAGAAAAAATTCCTTGAGAAGTTGATCTTCTCAGTGAGTTTGATGAGAAACGGACGAGAGGAAAAAATTTTGCTGGGGGAAATTCTCTCTGCCTGACAAAATTTTCTCTTTGACTTCTACTGAGGTCCTGTTGTCCGCACCGGTTGTCCGGGCCCTGGGTTTTTCCGGGCTATTATCCGCGTCTCCCTAAGTTCCATGGAACTTCTGGAAATCAGGTTGTGGGCGCGCTTTTGTTTGTAGGCGCGCCAAGGCGCATTCTCTTGTCATTTCTTTGCGCCTAGGCGTCACTGGGCGCGCCAAGGCGCGTTTTTTTCCAAAAAAAATTGCAAAAAGGCTGTTGTATTTTTTTATCTCATCTTTTAAGTCTACAAAACAGATATTTAGTCATAGTCTATGTCGTCAGGGTTCCGAGGAGCACCAGAGTTATCTACAACGGAAGGGTTGACATTTAAAGGCAAGACCGAATGAAAAGAATTGATATCAAATGTTGTAAAATCAAAGTGGATACTTATAAACCCATCAAAAACTGAATTCATTGGCAATAGAAAGGGATTGGTTGGTGCGTCCTCTGGAAGAAAGATTCCAGTCTCAAATTCTTCGAGCTCCTCAGGTCCTGAAAAACCTCCAGGCAAGTCCTCCAGACTTGGTTCAACGACTTGAATTTCAGTGCCTGCTTCGGATTGCTCGGGTTCAGTGTGATTTGATAATGTAAGCCTCACTTGTGATATCATAGTCAAGTGAGTCTTGGTTAACCGGGCTCGGTTTTTGGTCTTTGTTGCGCCCATATCGGAAAACAAGCTTTCAACTCCAGCTGCATGGGCTACCAGCTCTAGTACATTGATTGCAAAAGTCTTGAGTTGTGTAGTTTGAAGGGTTGCGGGTAAATCAATATATGCTATTTCGCATGCCCCCCCTTGCCCCCTAAAAGGCGCGCCGACCCTTATTTTTGGATTTTTTTTTGCGCCGCGCCCACAACCTGATCCGGAAAACGTTGTGCCTTTGGTCTTCCGGGGCATTCAATAGTCAACTCAAAACCATCTCAAAAGATGCTTGAGTCAGTGGGGCAAACTTCCATACATGCCCTGGTGCTGACAGGGCCGTTCAGCTTGACTTGAGATCCAAGTTGAGTCACACAATCTTAAGCTCTTTTGAAGCTTCTCTGAAGCTTCTCTAAGACTTGCCTGAAGTTTCTCTGAAGTGACTTTGAGAACTTCCTAAAGTTGTGGTAGTCTCTGGCCAGCCAGAGCCTCGTAGATGGGGGCTGTGGATGGAACACTTGTAATTCCAACACCTAATTCAAACAAATTAATCCTTTCCTTGAAAAATTGGGTTTTCATTTTACAATTTTAACTTCATTTCATATATTAATCAAAATCGATCTGTAAGAAAAACCATAAAAAAATGCAGTAAATTTTACAATATATGCTATTCATCATCATCATCATCAATAGTATAATCAAGTTGAATCATTTTAAAGCTTGTTTTACATTCAAACTTAAACAAACAATCATGATCAAAAACCCAGCAGTAACTAAAGCTTTAGCACCTAGTCTCATTAATTTCAGTCGGTTAGATGGTACAATCAGATTGGTTTCTTCATCTGATGATATCTCATCAAACAACTTTAAAAAGAAGATCCCTGGTAAGATATACGAAATCGTCGTACTACCTGTCGATCCAACAAAACTTAAGACCTAAATTTACCACCCAATCGAAATTCAAAATGAAATTAGTTGACTTGATAAATGAAGAAAATTAGAATATGAAGAAAGCGTATACTAACGGTTTCCAATCGATCCAAATTCACAGCAATAAAAAAACTACCAAGTAAAAGCGAAGTAGTGATCCCCACAAACCTAAAAACTTCATCTTCATCTTTCCTTTGCCCCACGCCTTCTTCATCTTCTTCTTCGGTAACTTGAATGTGATTTTGTTTGCGTTTAAAATTATCAATGACCTTTTCAATCGAGTTTCTACAAGGATGCAATTGAAGTGGATAAGAAAATAAGACTAGTAAAGAAATTGATGCTCGACAGATTGAGATCATGAATGAATTATGATAATCGGAGATCAAATTTGATGAAACCTAAAAATCCAAACCAATCATCCACCATAGAAAATCAGTAACTTGTTGGGTTTTTTCTTCAGGTATGTTGACTGACATTATCACCAAAAGTTAAATACCCTAGTGTTCCAATCACTTCATAAATCAATGCTGCACTACCAATCGAAATTCTTAGAACCAAATTCATTCGATTCTTAGTGTTCTTTAGCCAAAAACAGATCAAATGATTAAAAAAAGTTAGAGTTAGAAGTTGAAGTGAGAAATCCTGGTTTTTTGAGAAAATCCTCACAAAAGAAGAACCTATTTTTGGGGGGGTTTTAGAAACTCACTGAGATGAGCTCATTATGAACCGAAAAGATATTTTGGGCACAAGTATATCTGCAATGCAATAAAAGAATCAAAATCATCATCATCAACTTTTAATGAGAAACACTTTAACAAAAAGATTAGATTAAGAGAAAGAAAGAAAGAAGACCTTACGCAAAAACATAAACAGGCAAAGCAGTAATAAAACTTTCATCAAACTTCACCAATTCGATCTTCCCTGTCTCTTTGAGTCCCGTCCGATCCCCAAACTTATAAATGACAACAAACAATAAATCTAGTACGGCGATTAGAGCGATGTAAGAGGTATAACGAAGTGAGTTTAATTTTTTCAAGAATGAAAGTGGGACTAAGATCAACATTGAAAGGGTGATCCAAAATCGTCGATCTAAGATGATGGAATGATCATTGATGGTTGTAAGATTGAAACCTAAGATCACCTAAGAGAACCCCCCCCCAAAAAGACAGAATCAGTGTTAGATGATGGAAAAACTAAAATTTGATGCTTTGATTTTTCTTTTCTTCTTGATTTTTTAAGAACGAACCTACCTGAGGCATAAGTTTACCAAAGATCAAAAGATAAGAAATCGAGACTCCAAAACACTTGATCGAAATAGCCAAGTCAAACAAAAAACTCAATTTAGGAAATGTAAGATTAGAAATTTCAAAAAATGATGATTTTCTCTTAGGAATTTGATGATGTGAAGCACATAATGAAAGCAATAGTAATCCAAAGTATGACATTAATCCTGAGATGATGACAGTTGAGATGCCCAGGATTAAACCGCCTGATGCGAATGCGTGTGACATGGCTAACATACCGGTTCCCTGTGTGAAAAAGTAAGTAATCAGAAGTAAACTTCAAAGATGATTGTGAATAGAGAAAAGAGATGCTTACTAGGATTGTATTTGAGATATTAGCGATTGATGAGAAGATAGTAGCAGTTCCATTTGAGTTGAGTTCTTCTTCTTCTGATGATGATTGATTGTCTGATTGAGATTGATTGAGTAATGGAGTAAAAGTGTTGATGGTTGGTGGTGGTTGTTGTTCTGATGATAAAGCCATTTAAAGTTGAGTTCGATGTGGTGAATTTGCAAAAAGCGGCGACAGACCAAATTACATACATACATTGCCAAGATTGGACATTTGAGTTTGATTAGAGCAATCTTTCACAGTCAATGTCACGTCACTTTCACATCTTTTGTTAAATCTTACAGCCACTCAATGCCATTGCCAAGTTCGAAGTCAGGTCCAAGTCTTTATTGATCAGAAGATCCTGAGCTGTTTTAGAAGCTGTCTCATGCTATGTATCACCTTTGCACATCTGGTTTCCTGATCATCATCCTAGAAAGTTTAACCATGTACGAGAAATGGTGGTGAGCATGTTGAGCTAGAAGGATTGATTGATTGGTATTACTATATCAGCTGAGAATGTGAATTGTGGTTGAAATGAAGATGATGATTTGGATTTGAATCAAGTGTTATAAATTTTTGCCTCTGCGCAGGCTCTGAGGGACGCCGCGCGAGGGACTTTGTTAAGTTAAGAGTTTTGGATCAGTGTCTGTAATTACTATTGTATATGTTGTATATGTATACTACAACATCGATTGAGAAATGTTCAATCAATCAAAATGAAATGAAATGTGAAGAAGTATGACAATCAACCATCATCATGATGATAAGCTTGATACAACAACACTAAACAGAAACAACCATCATCACCATCACAAACTAAAAGGACGAACCTCATGAAGCAGATCTGATCAAGAATCAGAATCAGAGAATCAGAATCAGAATCAGAATCAGAAGCATTCACTCAAATGTCGTCTATCTTTGAAGGTTAGTCTCAATTCACTGATCAATCTGTTTACCTACCTTCCACTAACTGACCTATCATTCCATCAACAGAATCATCATCATCATCATCATCATCATCATCAAATTCTCAAAACCTCAATCTGGATTCAAAGATATCAAGCAATCATCACGAACTTATCATTTCACCTACTTCAACTATTCGGAATACTTCTCCTTTGATCGATTCAGCTTATTCAACTGATGAAGAACCAACCACTCCGCGTTTCAGTTCTCATTCTGATTATTTTCAACAATCTCATCTCATCGATCCACCTTCACAAAGTACTCATCACTCACCCAATCCTCAAGCTGATCTCAACGATCAATCTTCAATTTATAATCAAACTATCAATTCATCATCATCATCTGATACTCTCAATCAAACTCGTCATGAAGCCTTTAATATCATCAATACTCCTGATCCATTACCACCACCAACTCATTTCGTATCTGGCGCTTCAAGAAGATTACCTGAACTACAGCAACAACTACATCTCAACCCAGAATCAACTCCAGATCTACACCAACCAACTGAACTAGATCCCTTACTACCTTTTACAACTGATCGCTTTCATCCTTCACTCCAATCTCAACATCTCAATCCTCAACATCCCAATCTTCCAACCCCATATCCCGATCCACATCGTGTTCCATCACCATTCCAACTCACCCATCCCTTTCGTCAACCAGTCCCAAAATCACAACGTAAGATGGGAACTTTTGATGGGGTTTATCTTCCTACAATCCTTAGTATCTTCAATGTGATCTATTTTTTAAGATTTGGTTATTGTATTGGTCAAATCGGACTACTGGCTACCATTGCTCTTTTACTTTTAGCTTATGCTATCAATACGCTCACTGTCTTTTCTTTATCGGCTATCGCAACTAATGGTCAAGTTCGGGGTGGTGGAGCATACTGTAAGTTCGTCTCCTCATTTCTTCAAAACCTAGATCAAAACTGAACTTACTTCATTCTTGGTCGCTCCTCCAAGACCTCATCTCTCGAACACTTGGTCCTGAATTCGGTGGTTCGATTGGGATTCTGTTCTGCCTAAGTCAAGCATTAACAGCCGCCATGAATATCATCGGATTCGTTGAAAGTTTAATCGAAGTGGTTCATGCCCGTCTCAACCCTCGACTCCCCTCACCTTTCGATAATTCATTCGAACAACTCTCATCACCTACACCTACAATCCGTTACTTAATCAAAAGTTTCGCCCTTCTCTTCGCCACCATCTCTTGTATCGCATTAGGCCGAACTAAAATTTTCTCAAGTATGGCAAGATCCATGGCAACAATCTTATTACTCACCCTCTTCTCGATCTTAATTTCGTTCATCCAAAAGAAACCATTCCAAGATCCTCCTGAACATTTCCTCTATACTTCTTTCTCATTCAAAACGTTCACCGAAAACCTTTATCCTTCTTACACCACCCAATCATCAGATGGAGAGCTCCTTCTGACCTACCCCCATTTCTCAGATTACCAACGAGTCTTTGGCGTCCTTTTCCCAGCCGTCTCTGGAATCTTAGCAGGCAGTTCCTTATCAGGCGAACTCCGAAAACCCAGTAAATCGTTACCTCAAGGCATGTTATGGGCCTTAGTCTGCGTGATGATGATCTATTTATGTAGTCTGTTGGCATTGAGTATGAGTTGTGGTAGAGATGGATTAGTCTTTGTGACCGAAAGAGGCATGCTGAATTTGATTGTTTATAAGATCTCGAATTATAAACCGTTGATCAGTTTAGGACTTTTACTTGGGGCTATCTTTTCTAGTATCATGGGAATCACGGTTTGTGGTAAGATTCTCCAAGCGATTTCGCGTGATGGTAAGTCACATTTCATACTTCACTCTTCAAGAAACGATAGCTTTTTTGATTGAAAGAAAACTGATGGTTGATTTGTTATTTTTTTCATAGGTTTGATTCCGATTTTGAAACCTTTCTTTAGTCAAGGTTCTCAAATTGGTGATGATCCAGTTTATTCGATTCTATTTTGTTATTTGATTTGTCAAATCGCTTTATTTTATAATATCAATAAGATTGCTATTCATATTACTACTATTAGTCTTTTAATATTTGCTTGTATTAATTTGGCTTGTTTTACTCTAAGGGTGAGTTCTTTTTTCATCTTTCGCAAATGACTCGTCTGGGTTAATACATGGGTTTTTTTGGGGGGGTTAGATTGCTGGATCTCCTAACTTTCGACCTAGTTTTAGACTCTTTTCTGAATGGACTGCTCTTCTAGGATTGGTTTTGGCGTTTGGTAAGTCAAACATCTGATGATAGAACTATAAGAGTTAAAGAACTGATCAATTTTCTGAATGTACAACAGTTTCCATGTATGCTGTTGACCCGGTATCTGCCTCAAGCTCATTGATAGTGATGATGGTATTATTTGTAGTGATCCAGTAAGTTACCTTTTTCATCACCTTTTATGATTCATCAAGTTGCTCACTTTTTTTTCTTTTGATAGTTATTCTTCTCCGGCTAAACAATGGGGAGAAGTTACGCAATCAATCATTTATCATCAAGTAAGGAAATACCTTTTGAGACTTGATGAAAGGAAAGATAATGTGAAATATTGGAGACCGCAAGTTTTGTAAGTCTATAACGTGTTTAATTTTAAGCTTGGGTTGAGTTGGATCTGATAAAGACTGCGTCTTTCTTGTAGGCTGTTCACCAATGATCCACGTCATGATTGGAATCAGATCGTGTTTTGTAATTCTTTGAAGAAAGGTTTTGACTTTTCTCTTTCTCTTTGACTCAATTGCAATGAAATTTTAACCTTTATGTGTCTGTTGTTGGTTTTTGATCAGGTGGATTGTATGTTTTAGCGCATATCATCAAATCAGAATTCTCATCTGAATCAATTCGAGAATTACAAGAACAACAATTGAATTGGTTAAGCTTAGTAGATATTTCGAACATCAAAGCTTTTGTAGATATCACACTTGCACCTGATGAAAGAGTTGGAGCTCGGCATTTACTACTGACATCAGGTAAAGTTAAATCCTTCCTCTTCATTCAATCTCCATAAATTGATTTAATTTGGGTTGAATGGAAAAAATAGGTTTAGGTGGAATGAGACCGAATATCTGTATGTTGGGATTTCCAACCAATTTAAAATGGAGAAGACGAGGAAAGTTATCTAATGGAGAAGAAGAACCAGAAGCGAATGGAGCAAATGCGAGAAGACAAAAAAGGATGAAAAGAAGATCGGATAGTTCATTAACTGTTAAAGGATTAATAATTGATTCAGGTCCAGAAGTAAAAATCGATTGCCTAGGATCATTACCTACCGATTCACAAAGATCGGAGACGCCTATTAAACCGATTGATTTTGTGGGGATCATCGAAGATTCATTAAATTTGAATAAATCAGTAGGCCTTACTTATGGATTTGAGAAATTAAGACTGCCATTCTCAATTAGTAAACCACAAAGTAATGAGAATCATAGGTTACATATCAGTACCAGCTTGGGAGGATTAGCTTCGGCTAGTTTTGGTGGGTTAGGAAATAGTCATGGGAAGATTGAAGAAGAACAGGTCAGAAAGAAAAGATGGATCGATCTTTGGCCGATTTTAAGAGATGGGGAATCGGGCTGGGAAACGTATACGATGGTTTTGCAGTTGGGAATGATCTTGTCTATGGTACCGTCTTGGAGAAGTCAACATACTTTACGAGTTGAGAGCTTAGGTCATTTTTCTCATTGGAGCTGAACAAAGTGCTCACAAAAGCGCTCGCTCGAAAAAGGAATCCGTGATCATGGAGAAGAATAAGGAACCTGACGTTTTCCATTGTGTTTTCTTGGTTTGAATTCCATAGGTAACGATTTTTTGTGAATTAGAGGAAGAAATTGAAGAAGAAAGAAGACGAATGGAGAAGTTGTTGAATGATCTAAGGATCAGGGCTTGTTTAAGGGTATGTGTTTTAGGAAATGGAGAGATCCAAAGTTATGAATGTTTAGTTAAAGGTAAAGAAGTGGATGTGGTGACTTGGTCTACTTTAGAAAATGCATTAGGTGGTGATACAGTTAGTGAGATCTTCATCATTTCTTGATTTCAGATGACGATGGAACGAAAAAGAAGCTAATTGATTGTTTTCATTCTTTTTGCTAAATAAAGTGGTGGGAGACTTTAAAGTTTATGAGAGCACAGGATGGACCTTATGTTGGAAGTTCAACGAAATCGAACAAAAGATCAACAGCAAGAGAAACTTCGAGCACATCAGCAGAAGGAAATATGAAACAGAAATCGGTTGATAGATCTCTGTTAACTAAACATCCACAAACCAATAATATCAGAATCAAAGCATTACATCCATTTAGTAGAAGACCATCACACGACAATCGGAATTCGAACAACGAAGGGGAAGGAAATGATAAGAATGAAGAAGAAGAAGAAGAAGAATTGATGTTGGAAGAAAATGATGGAGATGACGATACGATTGCACGAGCAGCTTATAAGAAACGAAGTTCAAAACCTTCTAGTAGCACTAATAGTTGTACGATCTTTGAAGGATTACCAGATGAGCCATCCACACCACGACTTGATCCAACTTATCATCAACAAAGCACTTCAACTAATAATACTACATTCGATCATCATTCACTTAATCTGCAAAACTTGAGCTTACTTTCTCCTAAAGAGTTTAACATGACTTTACAACAAGTTTCTTCAAATCAGTCTTCTAATCCTAGTAATAATAAAAGACCTAATTCATTACTCAAAACACCCGGCTCTTTTAAGAAGATCATTAATAGGAATCGAACCAAACTAAACAGACCGATCATGAAACGGATTGCTTCAATTGACTTACAGGAACCTAATCCTTCTAGTACTCCTGATCATGCGAGTAGTGGTAATCCGGTTGTCGAACTTGATTTTAATTCGTTACCTATGCGAGCTCAATTAGTTTGTTTGAATGAATTGATTAAGTTGAACTCGAGTACAGAAGAAGATGAGGAAGAAGAAACAGCATTGATCTTTACGAGTTTACCTCCACCTGATCTAGGTAGCTCTAAATCTTATGAAAGTAAGTGGGAAAGAGTTTTGATTTTTTTTTTACCAAACAAACCGAAAAATCAAAAGAAAAAAGATTTTCATTCGATTTTCCGATTTCGGGTTAGGTTCTTCGAGGTATTTGGATGAGATTGAGTGTTTTTTGGATGGGTTACCTCCTGTGTTGGCGATTTATGCTAAACAACTTACTGTTACGTGAGTCCCTTGATTTGTTGGTTTTCGATTTGGATGGCTGGGAATTGATGGAGGTTTTTTTTATCGATCATAGGGCTTCACTTTGAATTATTTTAAATTGAGAACTCATAAGGTTTTTTGGTTTTTCAGTTTTTTTAGTGTGTGTGTGGGGGGGGAGGGGGTGATCTCATTTAGTATTTATTGGTTTGTTTATGTTGACCGTATGAGTAAAAAATAAATGGAATGTTTTTTTGTTACAATTTATGTAAATATAGATAAGATTATTTTCCTTTTTTGAGGAAGCGGGTTTTTCTTTAGATGAATGGTTCTTTAAACACATAATTTACAAAGAAAACAAATTCTTAGTCTTCTTTTTTGTAATTTTATTCTACTTAAACTATTATATACATTTGTTATTTGATTTATAATCTTCTTTTGAATTTTTGTTGGAGTATATGTTAAGTTCCTTCGGGTTTGGCATTTATTTCAACGTACTTACATACATATAGCATTTTAGTTTTTGTTTTGAACTGAACTTTTGGACTCTTTTTTTTGTAAAGTAATAATTTTTTGGGGAAAGGTGTGGTTTTTGATTTGATAAGATTTGATTTTACTTTTTGGAAGATTGAGTGGTGTTTGATTACAGAAAGATGTTTTGTTTACTTTGGAAATGATTTGTTCACTCTGAACAAATTGTGGTTTTTATGAGGTCCAGATGTTGGGTTTTATACTTTGGTTAATGGTACGTTTTGGGGTACATTTAAGGATTGAAGATATCAAGAGCCTAGTTTTCTAGTTCAAGTTGCTCCACAGGTGTAAGAGATACATAGGCTGAGTGCAAGTCACATATTCTGCTTGTGAACCTGATTAGAAGCATTGGCATAAACTTGATGAACTTTGGTACTGTGTGTGAGATCCATGATTTCAAGTCTAATTCATTTGAATCCGGTTGCTCAAATTGAAAGCTTTTGTACAAAAACTTTCTTGTTCTTACATTTGATCACCCTTCTTCTTTCTGCATAGATCCATCACCCTGTTTGTTTCCCAGCAAAGGTCAAGTATAATATGTGACTTGTACCACTGTTGCATTCCAAACCCTACTGACATCATTTGTGTGACGACTGTGAAGGCCTATTATTCTTCAACACAGAGCTGCTTTGTACACTACATTGTCAAGGTTATTCAACAGTCCCTAGCAATTCTTAAACTTGCTTTTTTAACACCTTCAGAACCAAAGATGAAAGTCTCAATCAACAAAATCATTCCCAGTTCTAGTCAGATCATTTTGCAATGGTGGTACTTCTTAAACCCAACTGTACCATTGACTAGTTCAACTTAGGAGAAGAGCCAGCCCTGAGTGCCATAATTCAGTAGATCTCTTATCAAGATTGTGATTTTTGATATTGCTGGGGTATATTGGGTTGCTCAACTGCAAAATACTTTCCATACACAAAGCTCATCATAAAGGTTGGTGTCTCTCCCCTGGTTCAGCTGAGCCAAGCTCAAAGAAGCACCTGATACAGTATTTAGATAGGACCCTAGAGCACAGGGAGAATTCACACCATTTCTTCCTTCATCCCCCTCCTCCTGACCGTCCTCCTGGTGTGCTATAGTTTCATACAGAACACACACACAAGACATATGTAGACTGATAAGAACCAAACACACAAGACACCTGGTTTAGATTCTCTGCAGCTAATGAACAAGATTTGGCAACCAAGCATGGAAACTTGGCCAGGGTATATCCATGAGAGGGAGACAGACCATCAGAGGAGATCAGGAATATTTTGGGATTTCCTTTATGAAATTTCAGATTTGACAACCACACCGGTTTTTCAAAAAGTTTTCTTTGAGTGGTGCAAAGAGCAAGAGGATATTTAAGGATTGGATTGGTGGCAAAGGTATCAGGCCAAGGTGTTGACCCTGACCAGAGGTGATAATCAGATATGAAAATCAAATGAAAAATCACATTGCTTTATGGGTAGAAGAAACATATGTGGATGAGAGAAAATCAGGTAGCAAGTACCATAATGATTCTGATGAATGTTTGGTGTCAACTAATCCTCCTAGCAAGCCTAGAGAAGTGGCAAACATATTCACAAGAGATGATCAAGACAAGCTGGGAGATTGTAAAATCCTCCTGGAAAGACAGTGCTCTCCAAACAATGAGGTGGTGCTGTATAAGAGCTGGGCTTCATGTGAGTCTTCATGATCCTCGTTTGCAAGAACCATTATGCTCAAAGCTAATCCATCTCAACATTAGACATGAGGATTTGCATGAATGTACAAGGTGCTGTCAAGGGAGCTCTTGAGTGCCAAGCAGTCCAAGTCAGCTGGATCAAATACAAAGAATTGCACTCCTTAGGTTTTGTTCCAGTTCTGGATGGCATGAAAGAAGCTTCCAAAGATTGTTTGAATAAAAAAATTCAGGCTCTTACAACTGGACTAGTAGATTCTATCCAGTTGTTGGATGAAGAGTGGGTCTGTAGTTCAAATCTCATGGCAATTTCACTCAGGTCCAAAGGCTCATTGTGTTATTTTCCCCTTGTATCCCCAGCTCATGGTCAAAATTTTGGACTCATCAAAAGACATTCAATTATGGCATCAATAACACAAGTCATTAGTCAAGAAGAACTCTAATATCTTGGGTGAAATGTGAGTGATTGGCTAGATTAACTTCTTGGGATGATCAGATGGCTAAATTGTTAATTTGATTTTGGAGTTCCCTTGAATGGATATGCCTTTCTATCTTCAGATGAGGATGAAGAAGGATACATGAAGATGGCAGTACCTAATCAAGTGCATCATTGTGGAACCCACCAAGTCCACATCATTCTAAGGGTGCATTCACTTAACCACTTTCTTTATGGATAGTGTGTGGT